>DWJZ01000755.1:0-28371 GCA_018249125.1 Asbolis capucinus
TAGTGTACGGTGTCGCGAGTATACTGACGTGAGGACAGTACCGTTAGCGTAGTGACGCGAGTGTTGTGTCGCTAAGTGAAGTGCGCGAGTGTGGCGAAATTAGTGCAGAGACGTTGGTGCCTGTGGTTATCCTCAAGTAAGTTTTAAATAAAGAACCATCTATACACACCGGCCTTATTCCTTTCCTATCCCCAACCCACTGTCGTAACATTACTTTATGTTACCCCTTATATTACCCCTAAACTATGTCTGTGTATATACATATAAATAATACCTTTTCCATTAAAATACATCTTGAGTTTAATTGACTATTCTGTTTTTCTTTTTCTATTCCATCTCTTTCAAGTGTTGAATTCTTAGCCTTAAGAGTTGCTACTTCTATGTGTGTTTTTTGAACTTCTTTTTCCAAAACATTAATTCTTTGTAATTTTTCACTACAAATAAAAAATAACATTACTTGCTTTATTATTAAATGCTGGAATTTTTAAAATTTTAATGGAGGACAACTAAAAGTAATTGATACTAATTCAAAACATTAAAATAAGAAAAACATTAAATATATTTCCAGCAAACATTGTAGAAATTACCTTATTTGATTTTCTAGCTGAGTTACACTCTCTCGCAGCTGTTTGCAGAGAAAATTTAATTCATCTATCTGTCTATCCTTTTTATTTAAATTATCTTGATTAGAGGCCATTACATTTTTCATATTTAGATCAGCATTCTTTTGCCATTGTACTCTTTCCTACAAATTGTAACATATAATAAAAAATTTAAAATTCTATTTCCACATATAATTATTAATTTTCAAACCTCATCAATTACCTGTGCCTGTCTATCTTTTTCAGTCCTAATAGCCTCTTGAAATTCCATTTCAGATCTATTTTTCTCCTCTTGCATTTTAGTCACAGTGTATGTTAATTCCTGAACCTTCCCCTCTAATTTAGCATATTTTTCTGTCCATATAACCTCTCCACTAGAAGCAGAACTTTTGACAATAGCTAATGTTTTCTGTGAAAAAATTTGAAATAATTGGCATAAATAAATTAGATTGAGAAAACAAAACAACCAATGGATGTTTGCATAAAATGTTATTCATAATTAATCCATGTAATATTTCTGAGATCACGAGGTGGTATTTTGATCACATTATTGGGAATCACAGTCTGTTTACCTTTAACTCAGCAATAGTTGCAGCCATGTGCTGCTTCAGATCAGTGTCTGTAGCTGGTCCGGTCTTCAGTGCCAGGTGCACGAGGCGTCTGAATTCATTATGTTCTACTATTTCAAAGCTGTATTCCAACAGAGTCACTTGGTGGATGATTATAAACCTAAATTATTAAGAAAATAAGGAAGATACAAATGAGTGTGAGAAAAATATATGTTTATTGTTTAATGCAAAACAAACAGAAAACAGTAACATTCAAATCAAATAATAAAACCAAGAGAAGACAAGTCGTTAGACCCGAACCTGTAAAAACTAAATTTGCTAGTCAACAACACAAGACACAATCAATTTATATATATAATAAGGTAAATAGAATAATTCAAATATCTACAAAAACACATCACAAGCTTTTGAAATCTTTAAAAGAGTGGCTAATAAAATTAAGTTACGAAGAGACAGAGGCATTAATAACTTAATGATTTAAAACACTTACACACCCTTATTATCACACACACACACCCACAGAGAGACACACCCAAGCACACACATACGCAAGCACATACACACAATAATCATACACCATAAAATAACAATGTTAATTTTGTTAATTAGAAAATAGTTTTACCTTTTAAGATATTTAAAAATATGTAAATTAATACGAGATATGGGAGAGGGGGGCGTCCCGGCACATCATCTACTTAATAGAATGTGCCAACAACAGAACAGTGTATTGTAATTTTTGATATAATAAAACTATTTTATTTCATTTAAAAATCATATATATTCCTTTCCTATCTTGACTTTGTGATTTTTGTTGGTACAAGTTAATATTATGATATTACAGAGACAGAAAGGATGTAATAAGGCAGGTATAATGGGCATTTGAATTATAAAATTTAGTCTTGATTACAGAATCTTGTTTACAAAACAGAAAAATCTAGTAGTGGATTATAAAGTAAAGTATACAGGGATTGCTTTTATTTTAGTATGGAGGCACACTAAGTATTGATAAACAATTACTAGATAAAATAAAAACTTACATGTTATTTGCAGCACACTGTTGCAATAATCTTACAACTTGTAATGGAAAGTTGTCAAAATCTATAAGCAACGCCTGTTGTTTCTTTAGATCTTCAAAGTCAGCTCGCGTTAATACAATCCGACATAAAAACATTGGATCTTCGTCATCTGATAGAGTTATCCTCTAGAACCGCAATTACATTACATTTATATTAATTTAAAACCATAAAACATTTAATAATAATTGCTAAAATTAAACAAACCATACTATCATTTCCAAATATCTTGTCAATTGTAATAGTTACATCTTTCTTACAATCATCAAATCCATGTTTAAAAGATATATAATATTTAGCCTTGTGCAATGTTTTACACGACATTCTAATTTGAAAAATATTAAAGTTTAACTCTATCTTTTACGTTCGAGTGGAGTAGAGTTAGGAATTAACAAATTTGAAAATAAACATGTTGTCGGGTTTTGACAATTGACATATCAATGACATTTACTGATATAGGGATGCCCGATAATAGATGTTTAAATTATAGTTTGTTTTTCTCAACCGTACAATCTTGGGAACAACTTTTGTGTTAAAATAATACTTTGAAAATTGATTTTTACGTTAATTTTACAATACTCCCGAATTATGACACTGAGTTGATACGGTCCAAGATATTATTTTGTTAAACATGTAATGTGACACTTTTATAAATAAATAATGACTTTCTCATCCGCTGGTTTCTTAAGTCTTGTACTGATGAGAAAAACGGACGATACACATAATATATACTATCATAGTATTCTGTGAAATCTGTAAAAGAATTCAACAAGTGAATCAGTAACTTTGCGCCCCTATTAATGGTATAATGTCAGAACATATCAATTCCACAGCAAAACTGAATACTCCTTGTTGTTGCACAGAGTACTGGGTAAAGAAACTTGAAGTTCTTTGTCAGTTTTAGTATACTGTGGCTGGGAGGGGATCATTCATGTTTCAAAGTAGCCAACCAAAGGAAGGAAGGAAGTTGGACTTTGAAGTGAAGAATCAAAATCTATCCCCTCTGTTTGATAATTTTATGACTCATTGCCATTGCAAGTAAATAGTTTACTGTCAGTTTATTTTCATTAATTTTTCTAATTTGCTAACTCGTTAGAATATGTAAAAACGAGGAATATATTCGTTAGGCAACAATGTTCTGCTTTACCAGTGTGGACTGATGTGTCTAGTTCTTCGAAGTATTGTTTAGTTGTGTTACAAGTGTTACGACTAAAGTGATAACAAAAATGCCTTTTAGTTTTTTTTGTTGTGTGAAAGCGAATGTAGAAGATGTCGTGGAGTTAGATTACTCACATCAGTCGCTCACTGATGTTCCATCCGATGTGTTTGTTTACGAGCGGACACTGGAGACTTTACTTTGCCAATGTAACCGTATCACCCAGCTACCTCGTCAGCTCTTCATGTGCCATGGATTGAAATACTTAGATCTGAGCGACAATGAACTGCAAAATATTCCCACTGCCATATCTTCATTGATAAACCTACAGCATTTGAACATCAGTAGAAACACTTTAGCATCCATACCAGATAATATGAAGGCATTAAAACATTTAGCTTTCTTAGATCTTAGTTTAAATCCATTGGAGAAACTACCTGACACATTAACAAATCTCACTGCTCTGCAAGAACTGTACCTCAATGATACCTACCTCGAGTATCTTCCAGGGAATTTTGGGAGACTTGCTAATCTACGAATACTTGAGTTGAGAGACAACTACTTAATGATCCTGCCCAAGTCTCTGTCACGGTCAACCGAACTAGTTAGACTGGATATTGGGCAAAATGAATTTCAGCAGTTCCCAGAAGTTATTGGAAGATTTTTAAAGCTAAGAGAACTGTGGATTGACAGCAACAGTTTTACAAGTATTACTTCAGTAATTAAGCCCTTGGAAAATCTAATTCATTTAGAAGCAAGCAACAATATGATAGAGGAAATAGCCCCTGAAATTGGCTTTTGTACCCAACTGGTGGACATAAGCTTGTCAATAAACAGTCTGACACAGCTTCCTGACAGTATTGGACAGTTGAGCAACTTGACAAGCTTAAAACTAGATAACAATCGGCTTTATTCTCTACCAGAAACCATAGGACAGCTGAAAAATCTTGAAGAGCTAATGTTGATGTGTAATTATCTAGAGAAGATACCATCTTCTATTGGTCTTCTAAGAAAGTTACAGTATCTGAATATAGATGATAATATGTTAAGAGTAATACCTCCTGAAATTGGGAGCTGTGCAAAACTATCAGTTCTCTCCCTTCGATCAAACCGGTTGGTCAAAGTTCCACCAGAAATAGGACACCTGACATCCTTGAGAGTTTTAAATTTAGTGCGGAACTCACTAAGTTTTCTACCCCAGTCTGTTCTAAATTGTGATAATTTAGTTGCCCTGTGGCTTTCGGAGAATCAGAGTAAACCTTTAGTGCCTATGCATTCTGAAGTTGATCCCCACACTTATGAGCAAGTCCTAACCTGCTTTTTATTTCCCCAAGTGCCTTTAACCCCTATAGAACTAAAATCTGAGAAAGATAAAAGTGAAAATATAGAAAATAATGGTGCAGCTCGCCATATCAGTTTTGTTGACATGAAACCAACAGTAAAAGTAACAGAAAAATCAGGCCAATTAAGGCGGGCTCCAACACCATATCCTAAGGAACTGAGAGCAATGGCCAAGCATGCTAGAAATATTCATAAAGATGGCACACAAGATATTCCCCAGCCTATGCAAAATGCAGTCCACATTAAAGCTGCCAAAATCACTCCGACTTTACAACAACGTTTTGCATCAGATAATAAAAAAGAGGAAGATAGCCAACATGACAACCCTGGTAGTGGTCCAACCGAACCAATGAAAGTTTCAGTTTATGACAATTTGCCTCCTGAAAATACTTATGATAAACCATTAGATCTTGCTTATGAACAAGATAAAACCTACAAAAGTGTTGACCATGCATTATACTCTGAAAATGATGGAGGAATTGCAAATGTGTACAAAAATGAAACTGTTGAACCATATAAGTTACAACAGCGAAATTACAGTATGAAACAGGTTGAAAAGTATCCACCTCGACAAGACCTCACTAGGTCTAGTTCTGCAACGCAGTCAACAATATATGGTAACAATATAGATCACAATTCTTTTCCATTAAGTACGGACAACACATATGGAGGCTGTCTTGATGAAGGTCATCATATACAGAGATTGTGTCATGGCTCTCATGACAGACATTTGAAAGACCCTATCATGATGCCACAGTATAAAGATTGTGCATACAATTCCAGACCAGTGCCTGACCCATCATTTGAGCCTGTGTATGCAAGAAAAGATCACATAATGTGTCATTCAGTACCTGAAGATGAGTACCATGAAAAACTTTACAACAGTGAAAGTTTTGTGTGTGAGAAGGACAAA
Source organism: Asbolis capucinus (assembly GCA_018249125.1). NCBI lineage: Eukaryota > Metazoa > Arthropoda > Insecta > Lepidoptera > Hesperiidae > Asbolis > Asbolis capucinus. The sequence goes on from DWJZ01000755.1 coordinate 5,655, forward strand.
ATTTACAATCACCAGAAGTATGATGTTTTCAACTATCATCCACATGGGAACCATGAATTACCTAGTCCTAGAGTGCACACCGTAAGTCATGTAGTCAGTTCAACAACAATGCCAAATTTAAGTCATTTTAATAATGTATATCAAACATCTGATATAGATAGTCATCATTTTTCACCAGCTATGCATCAATCATCTGCCAATGCAAGTATTTATGGTATGACGCCCTCAAGTCCTACATACATTGCATCTCAATCTCCTGAACTATATTCTCCAACTGGTCACACTAATACTACAAATCCATACAGAATGACAAATACTCCTCTTATTTCTGATGATGGCAGCTTTGGCCATGCACAATCACATAGTAGCCAGAATATGTATGATCTATATGAAGGTGTGCCAGTATCATCTAATGCTCCAAGTGTTATAAGCCATCGTCATAGTCCGAGTGGTCTGTCTGAAACAGTCTACATGCGTCAGCCACCTCCATACCATATAGTAGCTCCATATACCAAACATGCTCAGTATTTTAATGGTACTGGAGGGTAGTTGTATTACTTAGAAGCACAAGTAACTTAATTACATTATAATATACTTCTTTAGGATGTTAAATTTTGTGTATGTTGCATCTTAATCATGTTGAGAACTGATTATAGATGTGCAATTCAAATGTGATATAATTGTGTAGGTAATAATATTGAAGTTTTTAAATAATTGTAAGGTGCTAAGATACGGATCACACTGGAGCATTACCCAAAATAAATATTTTTGAAAGGGCTGTTTTTCTAACAGCAATAAAATTATAAGGGTATAAAAATCTGTAGGTACTGATCAAGTACAAGGAGTAACAACTATGTTGTATCAGATTTATACTAGTTAACATTTAAGATACAATTGTTATAAATACTAAAAGTAGTTAAGTTAAAACATACCTATTAATTAGGGATATTCATTTATTACATTATACACAATTTATTTTATTACATTACTTTATTAATAGCTATTTTTCTTTCTATTTCGTAATAATTCATTAGCAATTGGGCTCTAATTTATTAATTTAAATTGTCATTATAAATTTTATGATATGACTTACTAGGTATTTTATATGACGCTATGCTTTTAGTATTTAGTTATATTAGTATACTTTTCTACCTTTCTGATAATTTAATAATGTAGTGATGCAATGTTTACGTATGCAATTTATTGTAATATTTCTTTAGACTGATTGCTTTCCGTCAAGAATCATCAAGATTACTTTAATCCAACTAACTTAATGTGGCCATAATAAGATTCACATTTTAAGGAGGAGAGAGGGGTCGCTCTTTCTTGGGTCGGTCATACTACTCTGCCACCGGGGTCGAGGGGGTGGATAGAGGACGAGTCATAAACTAAAATGTTTGATTGACTGTTGATTGAATGAAATGAGATTCTGAGTAAAAATAAATGTTTAAAAACATGAACGATGAATGACGATCGAAATGAACGAATGAATCAAGAATTCAAGTTTAAATCCGTAGATAACCTGAACCATTTTCAATTATCTTTTCATAGTTAGCAACGTAAGTTTGTGAGGATAATTAGGCCAAAATGTTCTGATAAATTAATGTTTCACTGAAAAAAATAAAAATAAAATCTTAACGTGTATTACATGTCATACAGCGGAAGGTCCAAATGAATTTTTGTTTAAAAGAAATAACGTTTACTGAATTGGAATTGTTCTATTGCCTTGAGAATAAAGTTTATATGAAGTTTGAAAGTTCCGACTTTTGTGTTATGAATGGTTCATTAGTTGACGTACAAAATAGACAAATTGCGACTTGAACATTTTGTTATGAGTTTCGCATAGCTCTAGAATAACAGTTTATTAGGAATGATACAGACAAATAATTTTAACTGCACGGTTAGACTGTTAATTTTACAGTGTTTTAAATATTTACGTCTTGAAACTTCATTAGACAATCGATTATAAATATTTTAATCACAGGTCTCCGCCCGCGTAATTACTTAATCATATTTGGGGTCATATATAAGGGTTGCATTTGTCAATAGCAATTTGACCCGTTGTTGAGATGTTAGCTCACTGCGTGGTTTTATTTTATAAATCCGATAAGATGCTTTGAAATATATCTTAAAAGAATTTATTTTTGAAATATGTTAACACCTTTTTTATTTTCTTATTGTAGGTAAAATTATTTGTACGATGGACTTCAGTACGTTCAAATATTTTTCCAAAAATACATGTCGACAATATACAAATTAAACGTAAGGTATCTGCCGATGGAATTTTACCATTAACTGCCCTATAAATAATAATAATTATTATGTAAATTTTCAGTTCGAAGAGCTCTTTTGTGTGCCATATGAAATTACTCACCTCAAACAAAATATAATTGAAACTACGAAGTTTTACATCTTTCATATTCCAAGATTTGCAACGGTTCATAAAGAATATAAATTCTTTTACACTGTAGCATAACGATTAAACTAGGTATTTAAAATGAGCAATAATCACTTTGGTTTTTTATTTATTTTGTGTTAAAAAAATATTTTTAATTTCTCTTAATAAAATTTATAAATTGGAAAAGAAATCTTCAACAGAATAAATAAGTTAAGAAATGAAATCTGAGTACTATTATAATAAAGGATCTAAAGAATTCTAGGATTTTTTTTAAATTATGATGTTTCTTTAAATGATTTACTCTAATATAGCAGTGTACAAATAATTGTCTTGACATGACAATACGAATTGACTCCCAAAGTTGAAATCTCAAAAATGTGTTACAATCTAGTCATCGACTAATTGTGACAATTAGTCGTCTGGAATTAGGAAATGATTTAAAAGTGCAAGGACGTTTACATCACATTTATACAATTCATATCATTATGTTAAGTATTCAAATTCGTCTTATAATGTTATTCAATAGTTTTTTTAAATACTAATGCTTGTAAATTAGGTTATGGTGCATTGAGGCTTATACCAACATTTTAATATTACAACTTGGAACTCTTTTTATTATTTGATCTTTATATAATTTTTGTCTCAAATTTATATTACAACTATTATTTTACTCATTTGAAAATTGTCCTCAGGCACCTTATCTAATTTTGAAAATGTCTATACAATGTTGTATACTTTAATGTTAGTAATCAAATAACCATAGCGATAATTAATAATACCGTTTATAGAATCACACATTTTAATAGCTGTATCGAGTGTTAATTCCATTGTATATAAAACATTTTTATATTATATGTTTATATATACTTTCCAAAGAGCTAGTCGTATTAATTTCGATAATTCATAGACCAGGAAACTTCAAGCTAGACTCGTAATTACCTATTATGTACTAACCTACTAGAGAAGATACTCGATGTCACTTTAGGCTTTATCAAAGAATTTCTTTAAATATTCTTTTACTTCGTTAATAAATTTATAACTTATGTAGGGACTTTTGTAAAATTGTCACTTCCGTTAAATGAGCGTTCGGCTCCTTCGACGAAATAAACAATTTTCATTTCATTTCACTGATGTGTTCAGTTGTTTGGAAGTCAACATAGAAACGTCGCCATGTCGCCTGTCAGATCATGGGTGCGTAAGAATTCCAACATTTTTAATGCCGCTTTGTGTAGTGAGATACTACAACAACAAACGACTACATACGATAAATTAGAACAAAATGACTGAATTTATTATTCTTCAATGTCTAGCCTTACAATTAGATAACGAATATTAGTAAACTAAACAGCTTCAAAGCGCTGCGATTTTGAATCTACGTTAAACGGCATTCCTATTGTTTAGGCGCTGCAGGGATTACCGCTTGAAACTGGAATTGTAAATATATAAAGAGCAAACTCTGCGTTGCTTCTCTGGTACGTTAGTACGTAGTTTCTCAATACTACTTACTACTTTTTAAAAGCAATCTCTTTTGAAGTGTAGTGGGGAATGTTCGACATCATTTCATTCTAAAGTTGAAGTGTCAAATCTTTGTTAAATATATGAAAATTAAAATATGAATAAATAGATGTGCTGTTTGCAGGAATAATGTCTATATCGCACCTCCAATGTAATTCTAGTTAGGTCGACACGTTAACAATAGTTCACAAAGACTCCCACTTCATGTTTATAGTATGTACATTTTAATTGTTAGTATGATTCATATTGAACTTTATGCCGTCATATAAAATGCGTAAGGTACGGGTGCTAAACTTAATTACTTAAAGCAATGTAATATGCAAGTCTATTTATTATCGTATTTATATAAGAACTTATAATAATACCAAAATGCTATGTTTTCTAAAGACTGAAACCTGAACATATCATTTAACTATTGTATTTTCTTACTATTTTGGCTTTAGTTATTTACTTATTAATAATTTAATTTTTAAGCTTTGGCTCAGCCGGCGGCGTTCAGGTCGGATGTAGACAACTCGCATGCATGTTCATATAAAATACGTTACTTACGTTAATACAGACGATACATCTTGTACTGTATTTATTATCATTAAACTACATTATCTTTTAAATATAATAATTGCGATTTGTTTAATCATCAGCGATTTTCTTATTTTATTATTTAGATTTAGTTATTCGGTTGAATTACATTTAATACAATGGAGCTGTAAGTGCTACATAGACACCCGTGTCGCTAGCTTAAAGTGTGTGCAGGACTGTAGGTAGGTCGACGAGAGCCCTACTTACTGGCATTGAGCTAAGGGCCGCGGGCAGCGATGCCGCCGGCGAATTCGTTTTGCGCTGCAATCGTTTGTTGAGCGATGTTTTTGCAATAGAAAATGGATTTTTGTTTTATTCCGTCGATAGCCGAATTATTCTCCCAGAGGATCAAAACTATCCCTTTCGTGCGTTGTTACGGCACGCAAGTTGTCTTCATTCGAGCTGAATTTTTAATGGTACTTAACGATGTAATATTAATTTACGGCATTAACCTAAACGCTTATTTACTTTTATCCGTACATGAGCTAAGCACGCTTTAACTAAATATTGTACTTTATTTGTTATAGTATTTACACAACTGTCGCTAAATGTGCCAAAATTGTGTGTCAACTTCAACTTAGTTGCTTGTCAGCAGGTGGTCGTGTTTATGGTGTGATTATAATTTTTCCATAGAGATGTTACAGCAAATAATATCTACTTGAATATTTGTTGTATTCTGTATTCTACACTCATTATTTTTTCTACTCCGTCCGAGCGTGCGCAACAATCAGTTATTGAATCTTGCACGTCTACCATTAATTAAAATAATCTATAAGATCTTTTATACTTACATATACATTATTTTTTTTTACCATTTTGTACTTAACAGTTTTGCGATTTTCTAACAAACTTTATGTATGTACTTAAAAATTTAAAAAGATGTTTTCATTATCAATATAAATTCGTAATAAAAATGAAACTCGCTCAATGCTCCTGTTTCAACTCTAGGTGCTCCTAATTTGATATCAAAAACGGTTAAGAACGATACAGTATAAACTGTTTTAAAAACAAAATATAACTCTACCCTGTCCACTAAATAAATAATGTGCTGTGTTCAGTTATTATAATTATTCTCTTCTTACTTGCATTTGTAAGCGTCATTAAACAATAATCTAGCATATACGTTTTTAACTACGTATGTTGTTTGTTAGGTACGCATACCAAATTCCCTCAATTATGATAAATATGTAGGTATGTATGAATATATTATATTTGTTTTCATTTATAAAATGCTACTAAATACTTTCGTGACTTTTGTAAATCAACTCTATATTACTTTCTGTTCTAGACTTCGCTTGTTTTTTAGTTATTATTTCAGTAAAATGTTAGTATTTAAAATGGCTAAAATATTTTAAAATGTAGGTGACACCCCTGTAAATGCGTTAATAATATAAATGTGAGATAATAATTATTGTAGCACTGTTGATGTATAGCCTAGGTTGGTGGTTGGTGATACACACGGTTTGAATAGGTAGATTAATAAAATAACTATTTTACTTTTTATTTGATATAAGTTAGTAACGAGCAGTCACATCCTGTGGGGTTACAGGGTTACTGCGGGCCCCCTCGGCATGAGCTGGGAAGCCGATTGAAATCGTTAAGATTCCAATCACCTAGCAATTTTTTCTAGTCAACCCTAACAGAAGTTATGTTTCGGTTATAAATGTACAAACATAAGGTATGTCGTAATCGACAGGACTTGTAGAGGATATAGCTTCACTTTCTAAAACTGTCGTGATATTAGTGGCAACTGCTCATGTAAACCTCAATCTGTACAATAAAGTGACGTTAATTGACATTATGAAAATAAGTTACAAAAACGAATGATACGTCTTTGGGTAGAGCAATGTATTGTTCCTTAGGAGCCCTGTAACAGGTCCCGCGTCATGGTTGTGCGTGGGGAATGTGTCGTGGATGCAGCTCCGCGCGTATTAGGATATAACTGCACATACTTCAGTATTAAAGTTATATATTGTATTCATCGTCTTCCTTCAAATACGTAGTTTCAGTGACTAAAGTGAAGTTAAACATATTGGGAAAGTACAAAAATGACATTCGGATAATAAACATTAACCTAACTAAAAGTCTTTAATATCTCTAAGATATAGCTATATTATATAATCATTACGTCCGCAAGCATTTATAGAAAGGATGTTGATAAATATGTATATGAAAATAGATATGTTAACATAGTAGCTAACTAAAGTTACAGATACATAGGAATGAAAAATGATGTATTTATTTATTTAATTTCGTGAATTTTTATGTATTGTTAATAGGTTTAGAATAGCATGCTAATTTCTTAATCTCATATTTTAAAATGTACCTTGATTTTGCAGTGGAAGCAAGAATTTGGGAATCCAAATCCATGTTCTCCATGGTCAAATCAACCAAAATAAACAGTTTATAGTAGATAACAGTTTGTTATGGATAATATAACGTTAATGTTAGTGATTTTAACTGATTTTTGAACATTAGACCATATGTAGTAGTACTGTACTCGGTGTTTCGCTGTACGGCATACACATATAACGCGACTTATTGATTGCACAAAGTAAATGGACTTTTAAGACTTACAAAATATAGTTTTGTTGAAGTTCTTACAAAGAAATTGTAGGAATTAGAATTGTATACTTATGTCCCTACTTGATTTAGATGTTTAGAATGTGGTAGTATTATGTTCCAACTACGTCTCTATTATGTTTTTATTCAAAGTGGCCATTAAACATTTGAAACATATTGTATTCTTTGTTTTATTTACGAAATATAATAATTTGTATGATTGTCCCTTGTAGGCTTTACCTTGTAAGCTTCCTTCTCTATATTCGTGTACACACAGCGCTACATGTGGTACTTCAATCATCCATGGTTCTCTGCTAGGCTGGCAATGCGTTGCTACCACTGGGGTTGCCGTATCTATGGGCAGCGCTGATCACTCGCCATCAGATGACCTGTCTGGTCTTATCTATATTCATATTATTAAACTATAGAGTAAGTTAGTTTGCTTGACCGCGCTAATCTCGAGAAGTAAAGGTTCGATTTGAAAAATTCTTTCAATTTATCATAACGCTAAGACCAATACGAGCGGAGCAACAATGTAGAATGTTTTAAAAAAGAGGGATTTTTCCTATTAAGAGCTTTCGCTGCGTGCGCTACGCAAACGGTTAGTTTCGCAAAAATCATGTATGACAGAAACGAAGTCACGGGTTAAAGTTAGCGTTAGCCCAAAGTAACTATTCCACGCGAACGAAGTTGCGGATGGAAGCTAGTATGCTATAAAAAACCATATGAGCTAAATTATGAAGATAGCGATTTATAAGGCATTAGAAATAGCCCTCGCTTCGCTTCGGAAAATGAGTGGTTTCAGAGTTGCCGTACTAACTTTATATTTTAATATTTTATAATTATTTAATATTAATATTTTAACCTGTTATCCTGTGGCAACTAAGCAATTTCCATAAAATATATACTATGCCAAGTTTCATCTAAATCTGTCCACTGGTTGTTGTGCGTAGCTCGAACAGACAGGCAATAAATCCAAAAAAACAATTGTTTTGTTCTCTATATAGATTACAAAACCTCCCTGCATCAAAATGTTCAAAAAATCCTTAATGTAAAGAACTGACCCCGTTACAGTTTTATTATTAGACATCTGAGTGAATTTAATGTTAATGACGGTTTGGCTTCAACTTCAACACATTAATGACTCATTATCGAGCATGGGTCTTTCCTCGTGACTGAAAAGGCCTAGAACATACTCAACCACACGCTGCTACAGGGCGGATTTTGGGTTAGTAGCCAACACAAGCTTCGTAACACTCTAAAGCACGAAAGTGTTATGAATTGTTTGCCACTAGCGGTCACGCATCCTCCTACCGACCGCGCCCGCTGTTGCTGAACTCAGTTGATCATGTAGAATCACCGCCAAACGTCTGTCTACGAGCGCTTAATTCTGTGCCAATTCAGGGGTGTTTAATTGTTTATAGGCATCCTGTCTGTAACCCATACCAAGTTTTTTTCCGACTATTTTATGAATGCATGCACTTGAAACCTAATGATTTTTAAAATTATCACATTTATTTTTTTATTTTAATTTGAAATAAAACTTTTTTTATACGAGACAATTTCGTAGTTTTTCCGGTGATCCGAACTTGCAGCTCTTAACAATAAGTTATGCCGCGAAATGTTGCGGTCCACTGATTTAAAAAAAATTATGTTGTTCCTTACGTTGGATTGAAATAACGTAAAAGGATGGTAAAATCACTCTTGGAACATTTTTACTAATATTAAATACAATTATCTATTTCATATAAATGAGGAACATGTGTGGTTGCCATGAATTTACTTCAAATTAATAAGTTGTGAAAAGTACCACACTATAATCGCGAACACTAATGGTCCTGTAAAGTGTGGGAGCTACGTATAACTTGAAAAATATGTGGAGTAGATACAGAACTATTTCGTTTTTCAACTACGAATAGCTTGGACAATTGCGTATAGCCTTCAATAATCAAAAATTGAATGTATTGCGAAGTTTTGTATACCCATTCACATATCAATACATGAAGATATGTTGCATAGTTTAATTAGGCAAACCTCCCACTTCCCGCATGACCGCGAAGACAGTACACACATGTAAATACTATTAGATACAGACGCCTGCCGTTCAAACGATCGATTTTATGCGCGCGCCGCCAGTTGCCTTACTTCTATCTTTCGTACGTACGACACAAATATCAGCTGGTCTTCTGATAAACCACCTAACATAGAAGTTTTGACATTTTCCGATTAAGAAAATTCAAAGAAGGACATACAAGTGATCTCATACACGGCATGATAATGTGATAAAAAGCGAGCATCAAGAGCATTATAAACTATCTCGTAAGCTTTTCGTAATCATCTAGAAATATTGAACTGATTGTATCAAAGTATATCCTAACGCCAGTGCTTTCAGTAATCAATTACATTCAGAAGTGTCGTGCTCGACTCAACATTATTAGTTTTCAACGTAAACTGAAACTCGTACATAATGCCAGGGGCGAGACATAAAATTCTAGGGCATGTTCTATCGGGATTCTGTCATAAAATGAACCGCCGTAAACCTCTTTATGGAGATTCATTAGACACCCCGCTCAACCGCTGCCTTTCAACTTTTGACATAACCTTACTGGGTAAGTACTTACGAGTACACTGTAGAAAATTACTCTTGTTAAGATCAGTACCTAAATTAAAGTCGTTAAAAATATTTTCATCTTTTAGGTGTTGGGCATATGATCGGTGCTGGAATATATGTGTTGACCGGACCAGTTGCTCGTTATATGGCGGGGCCCGCGACGGCACTTAGTTTTTTACTTGCTGGCATTACGTCCACTTTGGCAGCGCTGTGTTACGCAGAGTTCGGGACCAGGATACCCAGGGCTGGGAGTGCATACGCATATACTTACGTTAGTCTGGGGGAATTTTGGGCTTTCATTATTGGGTGGAACATTGTACTTGAATATATAATAGGTAACAAAATTTTAAGTTGTCCACCACTAATTTCTCGCTTTTTTTCTGAATTTGTGTATTAAGTGAATGATTCCTATTTTGCAGGAGCTGCGTCTGTAGCAAGAGCTTGGTCAGGTTATCTGGATGAAATGCTGGAGGGTGCCATCAGTAATGCTACAATTTCAATCACAGGAGAACTTCACGAATCGTTGCTCAGTAGATACCCTGATGTGTTAGCGTTCTTAATATGTATAGTGGCATCGTTGATACTGGCTGTCGGAGTCAAAACGTCCGCCTATATTAACAATGGTCTCACTATTCTCAATCTTTTGGTGATATCGCTTGTAATATTTTTGGGCTTTTATTATGCCGATATTGGTAACTGGTACGAGAAAAATGGCGGGTTTATGCCTTTCGGTTTTAAGGGCGTCATGGCTGGTGCAGCTACTTGTTTTTACGCATACGTCGGTTTCGACAGCATATCTGCGTCAAGCGAAGAGGCAAAAGATCCTGCGAGATCTATTCCTATCGCAACCATTTTATCGATGTCATTGGTGGGAATCGTATACATTCTAGTAGCGATAGCTCTGACTTTGATGGTTCCTTATCAGAGTATTGTCCCCGAAGCTGCTTTACCGGCGGCATTAGGAGCAGTTCACGCAGACTGGGCGAAATATGCTGTTGCAGTTGGCGCCGTCTGTGGAATGACGACCACTTTGCTCGGGTCATTATTTTCTCTTCCACGTTGTCTGTACGCGATGTCGGCTGACGGCTTACTATTTGGATTTCTCAGTGACGTTAACAACAAATCGCACATTCCAGTATCGAACCTTATCATATCTGGATTCTCAGCTGCTCTAATAGCACTATTGTTCGATTTAGAAAAGTTAGTGGAGTGTATGTCTATTGGGACTTTACTGGCGTACACTATAGTTAGTGCTGCTGTAATAATTCTTCGCTACCGACCTGCCCCTGCCGTCGATGATAAACATTTTAGTGCTCCCCAACTGGATTCTCCTTGCGATCGTGATGATAGTTCTGCTACTGGCACGCCTGGTACGGATGGAGGGTCGTCATCTTCTGAGGTAAGGGAAACAGAATTTCACTATATATTACTATATCTAATACTTAATAGTTCGAGTGAGATATGCATTACCATGTTTTAAAGCTTTAGAACTAGCTATGATTCAAAATGTGGTTTTTAATGTGTTAATTGTAGATGTTTGAAGCGCTAATGGTGGGGCGCCTGCGTGCGGAGTATGCGTGGCTGGCCCCTCTGACGGGCGGCAGGGCGCCAGTGACCACGTGGGTGTACATATTCACATTCTTCGCTGCGGCTCTGTGCATTCACAACTATTTTCTGGCGGAACCCGCCGGCCATTGGGCGCTTTTACCAACCTTTATCCTTCTCGCTATTATAATCGCCTGTAAGTAATCTTGAAATGTAGTAATTAAATAAGATTAAATAGAAAGTTGTCCGATTGGACCCCTGTCAGGATGGAAGATCCATACATTATTATTATTTTGTTCTTCGCGTTATCGAAAGTGAATACTCTAACAATTACACACACCCTTGCAACCTTAAATATATGTTAGGAACAGACAGAAAAAGAGTAAGGTCGTTAAAACCTTCGTTTCAATAATTACAGAAAAGCATTTCTTTACAGGTCTTGTCATAATCTGGGCACACCAGCAAAACCCTATGAAGTTACCGTTCCGGGTACCCTGGGTGCCGCTACTGCCCGCCATCAGTGTGATACTCAACCTGGAGCTGATGATTAATCTCAACTTGCGCACCTGGGCTCGATTTACAATTTGGATGACTTTCGGTAAGTCATCCTATTCTCCAGATATACGCCGACGGTATGACGGTGCTCTCTATAACTTTTTATGTATCTACACTATGTACCTAATGTGTTGCACTATGTAAGCAATGTATTGCATTAAGGCTGACGATGTGTAGAACGATTGTCTACTTACCTACTCATATAGAAATGTGATTGTGGAGTAACAGACAAGCAGAGGGAAGTACATAGCATGTATCTATATGTATGACTGACATGGAATGGCAATTTAGTCCGTCTTGGGTCCTTGCCGTGAGAGGTTGCCATTTTCCAGGTTTCCTTCTACACGATAGAATCTATGGTCATAATACAATTTACAGGTCTTCTTCTGTACTTCCTGTACGGTATCCACCACAGCAAGCTGGGCGAGGGGGTTACTGGGCTGCTGTCTCGGTCCGGCAGCGGCAGCGCGGGCGGCTGGGGCGCCGTGGACAAAACCAGCTCGCTGGCGCGCCGCGTCGCCCGCCTCGGCCGCGGGAAGGGCGACGACCGGAAACCTATCATAAGCGATGACGAACTAGTGCGACGTGAGCCTTGACTTGTTTCAACCCAGTAGCATGGCACCACTCATTAGTGAACTATGTCGCACTACAAATACGACACAGCTAAAAACAAGCAGTTGCCACCTTTATCTGTGTAATGTTTAATTTTCAGCTCGTAAATTATTGTTACAATCCAATTTTCGTTGAATTTATCGTGAAATTTCGTTGAAGTTCAAGAAGTTGCAAATGTCCCAGATTCCTTTTAGTAATAAAGCAGAAAATATATAAAAATTATACAAAAAAAATTTCATGTCTATAGAGCAGAAAAAAGAAGCACTGCAAAAATCTGTCGCCCTACACTCTTACTCAGCCAGCTGGTAAAACCGCCACTCTCTAACAATCTTACTTTGTGATGAGTGTATTTATTTATAAGCAAATATTTATATCGATATTTAACCATCTTTTGATTTTGCCAGATGTAACGAATAAGAAACTAGGATTTGTTTATCGCGCACGGGTAACGAACGCCAGTCGCATCAGAGCCATGAGCGTGAACGCACTGTGCACGCTATTGGTCACTAATGGCTACCGAGTCAATGATGATAAACATACACTACACCGACCAAGAAAGTTTTTGTTATTGAGTTAGCCGACGAACGAGCAGACGAGTCTACTGATAGTAGGTAATTACCAACTAAATATCCAACCTAACATTGCTACAATTGATAATTTTAAATACGGGACTTGTAGAACATAATATAAAATTTTCACTCTTTATATCTATATATGAAATTATGTATAAAATGCTCTAGATCTGTATTATTATTATTACATTGTTCGATAAAATAGAAGAATTAATGATTAAAGAGGCTTCTAATATTGTTACTACTCAGTGGGTTTTGAGTCTATTTCGAAATTAATATTTGTTACAGGATGTAGAAAATAATGTTTTGCAGTAACTCTTGCAATTATACCGCATGTGCATACTTATCTACGATGATTCATAAATTATACCGCGTATGATTATTTCAGATGCATACTTATCTACGATGATTCTTAAATTATACCGCGTATGATTATTTCAGATGCATACTTATCTACTTTGATTCATAAATTATACCGCGTATGATTATTTCAGGTGCATACTTATCTACGATGATTCTTAAATTATACCGCGTATGATTATTTCAGGTGCATACTTATCTACTTTGATTCATAAATTATACCGCGTATGATTATTTCAGATGCATACTTATCTACGATGATTCTTAAATTAAACCGCGTATGATTATTTTAGGTGCATAGTTATCTATGATGATTCATAAATTAAGCAAAAAAACGTAATGTAAAACGTTTAATCATAAAACTACACTAAAAGTCGAACGATGTAACAGACGGACAGAAAAGTATTACTGATAGGATCGTTTTCTAGTATCGCTTATACATAAGGTAAGTAGGTTAGAAATTACAAACAATGGTATGAATTTTCCCATTTTATATTTTCAAATTAGTCGTGGCTTCCATTTTATAAATTATAGTCAATTAAACTAATGGAAAAATAACTTTAACAACTTGGAATACCATTAGATGTGTAGGCAAATTACAAAAAATTTTTTAATAAATTTAACAAAAAAACATAACCAATATTTGTAAATGCAAACAAATTTTTGACAGCTTGACAACATGCACACGCGTGTTATCAACAAAAATACATTTTATCTTATGTTATGCATTAGATCTTATTTCACATAAATTTAGAGATGTGCCGACTATGACTGACTTGTTGGCCAAGCCGAACATTATTACGGAGATTCTTTTAGAAACAGACTAGCAAAAGGAAATTGCTTTGTTTTACAGATTCATTGTAAGACTGGTTATAAATAAAAATGTTAGTAAAGAATCAAAATTTTTGTGTAATATTTCCTCCCGCATACGTTTTATGGATAAAATTTACGTATGTCGGGGTAATGCCACTATATATTTTATTTATTAATATTTTTATTTTATAATTAGTCTAAGATATTTTACTGTTTTTAGTTTATTACTTTTATTTTAGTCTGCTTTACCAAGTCGGCACAACCCTTACTTAAAATGTAGCACAAATTAAATCTTTAACGCACCATTTTTTAATTTAACTAACTAATGAATTATAAGTTCTTCCTAGTAACTTAAAACTAATTGAACTTGATTTGAGATTGACGAATGAATTGCGGCGTTTATAGATCTCATGTTGGATTAAGATTACAGACTATTTGACAGTTAAATGTTACAGTGCGCCAAGTAATGTAGGATCTTATACTATTATTATATTCAGTTTATATGAAGATGTGTCAATGGAGAAAATAATTGGAATTGCTGAAAAACCAGATTTACATCTGTACAAATAAATAAAAATGGAGGGTCTGTAACATTAAAATAACTGAAGTCGCGGGCACAACTACTTTTACATAATATTATGCATTGCATAAAAAAATATTTTTTCCAAGGCGAGCCATAACTGGGGTACGCCCCGATACCTACATCTTGATATACTTATATCAGTGAATGATTTTTAGATATGGATTTTAATATCGATTTTACTGACATTTAGTAAATAGAGGGACGGACGGTAAGAGAAAGGTTTTTTTTCACCAAATCAATTTTGGATTATGTGCTGTTCCTATTTCGTTTACCTAGTACCTAGTATTTCCAGTAAAATGTATGAGTTGTGATCTTTTATAACACAAAGGCAGCCCGCAAATTGGAGGTACATTTATACAACGCTAGATGTGGCGCCACATGTAACCGAAACCACACTCCTTATGTCTTAACTGCACCGGCTACTGTGCAGTACTTGCGTGTAGAATAACGTGGGCGTTATATGTGATATACTAGCCCCTTCACATGATTGGTTCGCCGTCTATTGGATACACGTCTATCGATGTGTACGTACATTACGGCTACTTTTGTTCATCTGTGCTTAAGACTCGTGACGCTTACTATACAAATGTATGCTCTGTGTGGTCTGTGACATGTTAAGATTTGTTGCTTTTTATTAATTTCACATAAATGCTGGGATGGTAATCATTTTATCAACAATAGTCAGTCTTGTTGACAGCAAGTCGATTAAATGTAATGACAAGGTATACGTGGTAGTTCCTGAAATATCATTTAAATAATTCGGATCATCGTGGGAAATACGCTCATAAATTTTGTTAATGTTCTCGAAATTAAGTCTCATGTTTTAAAGCCAACGCAATTAAATTCACTTGTATTTATTTTAGACTTTGATCACATTGTAAGTCAACAAAATTTAAAATAGGTGAAATAAACTTTTCCTTCTTTCTTTGTTAAAACAGAATAAAACTAATTCAGTTTTTTTAGTAATTTATCTATAAAATTCCTCAAGTGTTGACCCAAGTGTTCTGTGCGAACTTGTTGGCGATTTCATATTGTGGATATGACGTGCGTTGGATTATTTATTCATTACAAGCTTTTATTTAACTTGCAGTGTATGTTTGTATGTTTGCATATTTTGTTTGTTACGGGTCAAATCTTACAAGCTTAATTAGACCCAATTCCTCTTACACTACAGAGCGGATTTTTTTATAAAATTGTCATCCTGATGACAATGCATTTTTATGACAAGCATGACCTGATACTATGTTCAGGATTAGCTCCAGATAAGGGAACTCCTCAACGCTTAATAATACAGTTATGAAATTTTAACAATACAGTTATGAAATTTTGTGGGTTTCTTTGTATTATGGATCTATAATTAAAGCTTGTGTTTTTAAATATTTTTAATAAACCTTGTTTACTTAAAGTGAAATATTTTAATAACGCAATCTGAGCTATGTTTATTGCTTTTATATATAACCAAACAATTTAGCCTCCAAATAACTACTGTAGAATGTATTGTTATTACATTATGTGTATATTTTAAAGAATGTTGATGTGTAAATGTTAATTGTGAATATAAACAACTACTGATATTAACTGTTCTTTTAATCCCTGTATCTCACAAATTAGTCATTAATCCTAAGGAATATAGATATGAGTTACGGATTAAATTATTTAATAATATAGATACATACAGTCCATTCTTCTCATCTTGACGTGTCTTGTAAACAAATTGTGTTAAAGATATTTTCAAAGGTTTAATAATGTGTTTTATTTAGTTATTTTAACAAATCTAGCATATTGAGACAATATTCACTGTATACATTCGAATACAGTGTGAGATTAGTGTTCAACATGTAATGTGGTCTACAAGAAAACCCTGATCTTGTAATTTACTCGACTGTTTACAAGTTTAGTGAAGATGAGAAAAATGGATTATCAATATGGACCTGTCAAACTGGACAACAGCTTCACTCTTATTTTAGATCACTTATAGTCTTCTCTTCTGTTCTAATCTAGCCATACGTTAATCAAAAACTTAAATATTAACATTCAACAAACATTTGAAATTGCTTTACTTTTCAATTATGTTTAAAATACATTTAAAGATTTTCATTAAATCTTCTTATCATTAAATCACGCTCATTAAATAATTTTCATTAATTCATACAATAGTTTTTATGAAGTAACATTTGACAGCTATCAAATTAGGCAAGCTAACCTAACAATAGGTTCTGTGTACCTCTCAGAGGCAGTAGGTGACAGTAAGGCTTTAAACGTATTTTATGTAGGTATATGATGGACACATATATACCAAACTTAACATCAATTGAGATTGAAGCTATTAACTTATAAAATTAAAAAAATATAATTATAGTAGCTACCAGTATAATTTTCCGTATTTGTGTCGCGACAGAAAACAAACAGGCATCAGTTAAAACTAGTAGTGTCAACGCTCGGTATACTGGGCATGCGCCCTGTAGCAGGCAGTGGCAACCACAGGGGTGAAAAAAGTAAGCGAAAGACGCCAGCCGCCATTACACTGTCATCACCGGCGCACAAGTAGCACTACCAGTTATTCATTGTTTTATTTGTAATCTCACAAAAAACTATATACAAGACACTTAAGTTAAAATAATATTAAACTAATAGTTTAAAAATAAATAGTTTGAGCTAACTTCTCAATAACTTAATTCTGTTCCTCTTTACCTATTAAAGTAATTTATTATTCAAAATGTCACATCAACTCTCACTTAACAATATTATTACTATCCAATCGTAAATCTGTAAATATTATTAATATGGAATATAATAACGGTTTAACTTAAAATACAATAAATCTTCGATATACCAAACAATACTATCCACAACTAAAATAATACTCCAAAACAATGTACATCAATATACTAATACTACTAGATTTGACGACTACATACTTTGTCTAAGTAGGAAGATATGAGGACAGACAATAATGAAATTGATTGTGAAATGCATTTCAAAACAAAAATCAAAGAAGATCTCTTCCTTATACAGATATTTTATGGTACTGAACGGACTCTATATCCAACGGGACAACATTTTTCTCAATTATTTTAACTTTAATGGGCTAGCTAGCTGTAACACGATTTTTAGTGTATTTTATATTAATATTTCGACTTCTGACGGGGATTGAGCGGGAAACTCTCTTGACAGTTGACAAATTGCCAACTTGCCTATGACAAATGACAGATATACGTGTCAAAACTATGTATGTGTCAAACCATATTCAAATCCATAAACAAACGTGTAACAAGTAGAGAATTACTTATACTATACATATACTTAATATACAAATATGTATTTCATAGTCTATATTGGACTATACACACACCTTTAATACATCTATTAATAGACAATTCTAATTATCACACCCAGTGTAGTCTTAATTAAATAATGTTTAAGGTAAATTCACAAAATTCTAATTTTTACACACAATAGAATTAATTATATTGTTACAAAACCACCTGTTAGTAGGTTTGAATAACTTATGTAGTTATGATAAAGCACTGACTACATCATATATTTTTTGAGGTCACCAAAATTTTCTCTTTAACTTTTGTAATTGATACATTAACGTAGTAAAAAGAAAATTAACTTGGTTATCAGTGATTTCATTTAGCACCACGAATCATCCAAATTGTTATTAGAGACAATGTGTTTACACAACCTAGGACAGTGAAGTATAAATAACTCGTCTTAGATAAATTATAATAAACTCAAGTCATATCATAGATAGTTCAGTATTGAAATATGTATGTATTGTATTAATTGAGTCGGAGCTATGACTATTATAGATTTGTTATCAGCGATAACAAAAGAGCCTGTCAATAGCGATCGCGGAAATAGAATAATACATTGACCTTCGTATTACACACATTTTCATATATGTATATTTTATGTGATAAGCAGGCAAACGAGCAGACGTGCAAACGGGACACCTTATGGTAAGTGATCGCCGCCGCCCGTGGACGTTAGTAACATCAGACTGATTATTGATGTAGTCAGTGCCTCAACATTTACTATACAGTATATTATACAGAAATGGACCGTCTCGAGGCAGACTACGAACATTGTAATTATACATATATATAGTAGTCAGTCTTATCTGTTGTGGCGTGCAATCTGCCAGGCGGCCATGGGCAGCCGCTGCAGCCTGGCGATGGTCTGCCTGCCCCACTGCAGCCACAGGAAGCCCACCACCAGGCACAGCACTATCTCTATGTAGAAGCCGTCTATTCTGACGTCACACGTACCACCTTTCTCCTTGCACAGCTGAAAATACAAATACAATATTTCATTTATATAATAACGTCGAGTGAAAAGTTAAACGCTATTCTTGCCACATATTATAAATCGAAAATAGCTATGTCTGTCTGTCTATTAAGCTTAAAGAAACGAACCTATTTGATGAAAAATGATATAGAGATAAAAATAAGATAAAAAAGCAGGTTACTTTTTGTGAAAAAAGGTTTGAAGAAATAGATATAGGGCAAGAGGGTTTTTATGAAAGGTCATCATCATCAAATAATAAGACAACTGAATTTTATGTTTATTATTAATATTACTACATTAACAGTCGCTTCATAAAAATAGATATATGTTCTCCTAGATGTAAATGTAAATATTGACTTGTGGCGGGAATTAAATAACGGATGAAACCGGCGCGGGAAGAAGCTACTTACAAATAATCATTTATAAAAACTGAAGTGACCTGCACACGTAAAAAGAGTGGGAAGGAAAATGACTAGAAAACGGGAAAGAAAAAGACAAAGAAGAGTTTAGCTTACATCAGTCTCGAGCTGCGTAGAACAAGTGTTGTCTGTCATGTCGGCGGCGGAGCAGGTCCTGTAGGTGAGGTGGTCGACGGCCCACAGCGCCAGCGTGTTGGGCCAGTTGGTGCCCAGGTTGGACACCGTGTTGAGCAACGTCATGTACGTGCCGCCCACTGTTGGGTCCGAGATCTTCGCGTAGAACGCCATGCAGGCCACGAACATGCAGTATAGACAAGTCTGGAACAATCAGACGAGTGATAATATAAGGAAATAAGCAAGTATACATAACGTCTAAGTCAAAATATTTTATTTCATCGTAGGAAGATCGAGCTCACTTAATGAAAGTCAGAAGATTAAATACACAATATTCATTAATTCTTATTAAGACACCTTAATCTTGACGAAGGATTTAAAATCGATAACCTATCCCGTAGTATTGGCTTAATCTTGGTAGATAATTCCTATGTACAAGTCACCGGATTTGCTAGAATACATATTACATAATTGCTCATCCTAAGTAACCTAGTGTAGGCCAGAAGAAAGCCTGAATTTTAAGTGATCACCGGCGCCCGTGGACAGTAGCAAGATGCTAACACGACACCAGGCTGAGGTGGCATATAATTGTAACAAATATCATTTGATAGTTTTATTCAAAAAGCTAAACATATTTCGAAGTTATAAGGGTAGTAAATAATATAGGAACGACTTCTGAAAATGTATTCAATGATAATCATTTTTTCAGCAGGAGGGTAAGTAATCAACGATGCCCTTGAATATTGATAACACCAGAGTGGGGGTACAGCCGCAACATGACGAATCGTTTGGCGGCTGATTCAGGCAAGAGGGTGGTGGAGGGTAGTGGAGGGTGGAGGCAGCCAGACGGGCCCCACAAAAAGATTATAATCCTCCTCTGAAGCCCTACCGCCGAGCAAAGATTTTTTACGATGAACACTAGAATTTACAAAAAAAAAAAAAATCACACAAAAGTTGTAAATGACTTAAGTTTGTACAAGTTTCTCCATAATAAATGTACATGTATTTTACAACTGATGTTCGCAATAACGTTCATGAGCACAACACAATACTTACTTAAAATAATTACTATTTGGCACACACGTGCTCAATTTAAAACAATACATGACTCAATAAATACTATTTGAGGTTCATTCCCCCAATTACTTATCTTCCGAATTTAAACATTTGCACACCTCTCACGATCTACAACTCCGCTCTGCTGAATCATATATCCTTAGCATCCCGATGCACCGTACTGGATTTTTATCCAATTCCTTTACAGTTCAGGCATCCAGGTTATGGAACGCTCTTCCTGAACTTCTAGGCGGAACTCGCAACATACTATGGCCTACTGGTTAGCTGGTAGATAATGCATTGTGCATTAAGCTCGCTAATTGTACCGCACTAATTATAGTGGTAAATGAAGTTTAAATAAATAAATAAAATATATATAAATCCAATTAAAATGACGGAAAAATGTGTCCTCATACTCCAAGCTAATATTAGAAGTTAATGCCATTATATAATACTAACTCTTCTTCCCTTCATCACATCAACGTCCGATTAATGCGACCGATATCTAACCCACAGCCGATAGCGTATCAAAGCGTGGAGAATTTTTTCGTACCTGGTTAAAGTAGCAACTAGTAGGACCGTATACCGCATTCACCTGTCATGGTGAACGATATTTACCAACACTAGCACAAAAACCTGTCTGCACTTCTCCGCGACCCCGTATTGAAGCGAAGCATAGTTCCTGTCTCAGATGGACCCCACATGTAATTTAGTACAGATCAACTCCTATTTGCAATTCACCAGAGAACAAGCTTCCTGTGGCTCTACATAATTTTGACTTAGAAGAGAATGTTGAATAAAAAATGAACTCCTTCCACATAGTTCCCAAGTTACACAGCTCGTGTATTGCACTCCGCTAGATTAATGATAGTTTCGTGTGTGGAACATACGGGTGTATAGTGGTGCTCCTTTAGATATTTTAGGAAATTAATTTATTAAAAGGTTATATTATAACTTTATTATTATATAATAAAGTCATTATTATAATTCCACTCAAAGTTCATTTTTTATGTACATTGAATATTTTTTCAATATTTTGATGAGGGGGCACTGTAACATCGAAATATAGCAAAAAAAAAAAATTTCGAATTATAGTGTATCTGCCTGTCTGAACGCGCATCACGTGGAAACTCGCGTGCAGATTTCGATGAAACTTTGTACAGTTATTACTTATAACCCCGATTAACATTTAAGATACTTTTTATTCCTAATAATTCGAGGGTGTCCGTGGGATAGAGGAAGAAAGTTTGTATGGAAATTTTCTAAAATATTAACGAATTTGCTTGAAATTTGCAACAAATATTCCTTATTTATATTAATGAAACATATTTCATTAGTGTTAGTTTTTCAATATATGTATTAGCAAAATAATGTGTATATTTTGAAACTTTCGATACAAGCTCTTGAGACATCCTTAATATAAATTATTCATTACCTACAATATAAATTCAGCGTTTCTTTAATTTTATCCAGTAAGGAATAAAAAAGATAATGAAAGCTTTTATGGGATTTTTTGATCCGCTGGTAATAAAAAAACAATGTACGTGTTGAAGTGAAGCTACGGGTACAGATAGTCCACAATAAATTAATTTCATAACTTTCCTTTCCTGTGCGTAATATATGTTAATGTTAATTAAATATGATTATTTTATGTTTCATACACATGCCACAAGTTAATTCTCACTTTCTTCGATGAAGGAAAATGTCGTGAGGAAACCTTCACTCCTCAGAGTTCCCCATACAATTCTCAGATATATGTAAAGTCCACATCTGTATTTACCCAGTGTGGTGGACTCAGTAAGGCCTGTATCCCTCGTATTGTAGTGGGACAGTTATGAGTTACAGTGATAAGAATTCTTTACTTATTTTTGCCTGTTATCATTAGCAATAAACAAGTAAAAAAATACGTCAGAATTTGACAGTTAATTTGACAGAAAAGTAAGGGATACAAAACCATCACAAATATCTTTGAGAAATAACTATTAATAATTTGACAGGCCGGTTGGTCTAGTGGTTAGTGAACCTGACTACTACACCGGAGGCCGTGGGTTCAATTCCCACCCAGGTCAAACTTTTCTGTGATGAGCAGGAATGTTTGTTCTGTGTGTCTGGGTGTGTAATAGAAATATC
>DWJZ01000756.1:0-28371 GCA_018249125.1 Asbolis capucinus
CCCAAGTAGGAGGCCGAATTCTTAACCACAAGGATTTACTGCAAGGATAACCATGGATTTATTTTTCCTTAGTACATAAAAAATTTTGCACCTTAGTTCAATGATTTTAAGAGGCAGTATTAGTATAGAAATTTCATACTATAAAGTAATTTAAGTTAGTAAGTTAAGTTTAAGTTAGTATGTCAGTAATGTCTCTGATTGCAATGGTAAAAACAATAGCTAACATTATGGCTTGTGTGCAAATATTAGCCATTTCCTAGGGAATTGTTATGGCCATAACAACAACAGATTTACTCAGTATCTTTAATAATGCTCCCTGCAAACCAACATTTATACATAATGATTTTAAAATTATTTCCAGTTAACAAAAACTCAAGTTAAAATCGAGAGCATAAAAGTGGGCGGATCCACATACATATATGAATTATTTGCTCAGAGTTTCATTAGACCAAATATTTGAATTGTCATAACACAATATCTGGCTTTTCTGCATTGTCTTAACTTGATTATCATATTAAGAGAAATTTGATTCCATCTGACATATTGAACTATGTACTACTTATAGAGGACTAAATATTCTAAAATAACTCCTTGGGATGATCTGTTGCTTGGTGTTGGGTTGTAGGTTACTAAAATTCTTAGAATAGACCCCAATACAAAGATTCTTACAATATGTCTGCTTTTATCTATTTGTGAGTGAATTTGTGCCTGATACTCTAAAAAATAATATAGTAAAGTGAAGTGTGGGTGGTTACATGTCAGATAATATGTCAGTTAATTATAGTGTTACCAGATAGATTTATCATTCATTGGTCATTATGAAAATGTCAATCATGGTCATCAATTGTCGACTTTGTTAGCTATAGATAAGACATTTGTTGTTGTTTGTTTAAATGTTAAAAATGCATTTAAATCTGTTCAGACATTTCTGAGATTATCATGCGCTAAGTCCTATACTCTGTGCAAATTCGATCTAGAATTTTTGTCATACAAAATGACAAGTTGCATAAATGAATGGATAATATAGACAAAAAGACAAGCAATCTAAATATCATTGGTTTGGGTTCGATTCCATCCCCCAGTAATAGTTTCTCCTTAATATCTTCTAAGTACAGACAGACAGCCATGAGTCACAGGTTTGTTATATGACAGACTTATAATCCTTACCAATATTATTAAAAAGAATACTGAAAGTTTTTTTCCGCCGCCTTTTTTTTTCTTTCGGCCTACACTAGCGTACATAGCCGTAAGTCTGTATTATTTATAAAGTGGATAACAGATAAGTATTGTCTTTTGATCCTTTAGGCTTTATCAAACAATATCTTTTAAACATTTTTTTATATATTTTGTTAATAAATTTATAACTCATGTAGGGACTTCGTATTGTAAAATTTCGACTTCCGTTAACTGAGTTTTTGGTTTCTAAGACGAAAAAAATATTCATTTCATTTCCTGAAACCATACCAACAAAAGTTAACTCGTAATCTTGTTAAATTAAAGTCCATGTTACTTTTCAGGATAGATCATCAGCAGGTGCAGCAACTGCCCTTAGTGTGGGTACAAATGGCAGATCCACAGTTGGAACAGCTCACGGCCATCTGTTATCCTTTCATGATCAAACTTTACGATGGGTGTGCGACTCAAACGATGATTGTGGAGCCGTCAGTTGCTTGTCATACAACCAAGACAGCAGTCGACTTCTGGTCGGTTACGCCAGAGGCCTCGTCTGCCAGTATGAGAGTGTAAGAGGCGTGGTCCTCAGACGTGTGACTTTGGGCGGGGAGACATGGGGTACTTTACGCGTTGCTTGGGCGGGGACGTCCGGCCTCGCCCTGGACACCGGGGGATCGGTGTGGCTTATGAAATTTTCAAGGCCATTAGGCGTTCGTTCGGCTCGAGTTTCGTGTCTTTTTTCTGGTGCTCGAGGTGAAGTGGTAGCTATGACGGCTAGGGACGCGAGGATTTTAGCGCTGGCGACGCTGTCAAGAGTTATTATTGTGGCGGGTGGAAAGGCGGCTGGAGTTCGCTTAGACGGTCCTCCTGATACCCTGCCCGTCCTCGAATGGTGCGAAGTAGATACTAGGCTATTGGTATGCGCCCGTGCTTACGTCATGCAATGGTTGTCTGTGAACGTTAACGGGTCTTCTATAACCCTTCGGCCGGTGCAACGTGTTGAGCTGAAATCTACTCCGCTGTGGCTCGGCTGGCTCGGCGGCAATCTCGCTATATTCGACTCTCAA
Organism: Asbolis capucinus; assembly: GCA_018249125.1. Lineage (NCBI taxonomy): Eukaryota > Metazoa > Arthropoda > Insecta > Lepidoptera > Hesperiidae > Asbolis > Asbolis capucinus. The sequence goes on from DWJZ01000756.1 coordinate 2,241, forward strand.
GAGAATCTTCGTTTATGGGGCGACGACTACGACAAGCCGCTGGATTTGTCACAGATAGAACCTGTTTATTCTTCAGCTTTTTTTAAGGTTTGTATCCTTGTATCCTATTAATATCAAAAATGCGAAAGTTTGCGAGGATGGGCGGGTGTATGGATAAATGGATGTTGGTACCTTCACGCAAAAAAGATTGAATGAAATTTGCCATAGAGATAGATTATGGGCTGGACTCATACATTGGCTACTTTTTATCAACATACGATTATCATACCTTAATTAGTACTAAATATTGATATATTACTTTGTGAGTGCACAAATGTACACACATGCCTGGCTCTAACAGATTTGCATGGGTACAGATATCCAACACGTAGACTCCCTTATCTGTATTGGGGTGTGGTACATACGGTAAATAAATAACATCCTTTATTGCTGTATTTGTTACATCTGAAGGAAAAGGAAGGAAGGAAAGGTCTATTTCTAAACTTTATTTTTTTATATATACAGGGCTAGTGCGGTGAAATAATAAGAAATAGTGAATCAACTTTGGAAAACTGAATGTATTAAAACTGAAAGTGGTAATTTAATATTCGCTGGATGCACCCCCGTTTATGATTATTTCCAGGGCCTGTGGACAGACGGAAGAGTGTCTCAGGCGATGTGCAAGGCCGGGGAAGGAGCCCTAGCTGGCGTGTGTGTCTCGGAGGGCTCGTTATCAATCCTCGGTCGCCGTGGCGTAATGCGAGTCAGGCCACGAGACCTTATCGCGAGGGCGCAGGCCTTCATCGCCTCTGGACGGTACCTGCAAGGCCTCCGCCTGCTCTGCTCCACCCAGGGGACCGAGGCCCAAGCCCTAGCCAACGACTTTGTTATGAACCTGATTGACAGACCAAATGTACTAAGCAACAAAAACGTCGCAGTACAAGCTATACGATTGTGCTTAAAATACAATTTAAGGTATGTGTTTTGAGTTTCATGTTATTATGTCATCTTAACCATACATTATGCATGGCCTAACACCACCAGTTTTTTTTATTATTATAATACCGTTAAACCTCAAAAATTAAACATCTATATTAACTACTGATACAATCCCCAGCGACCATCTTCAGCAAAACAAGACGTAGTGGGAGTAAATTTGTGCATCGTGCACTCACGAGCAAAAAAAGTGGGTACACATTCTTTATGAAACATGGGCGGCATTCATGACAAGTATTGTTTGTCTGGGAAAACATCTATCTTTTTGTAAAAACTGTACTGTTTTTGAAGCAATAAACGTCGTAAACCATTTTCTGACTTACCTTTTCAAGACTACGTTACTTGTTGATGACATGAAGTTATTTAAAACAACAACAAATTAACCCATAACTCAACAAACTTGTATAACAATAAACACAATAATTTTAATAAATAAACAACTACGTCACCAAATATGTTTTTTACTGCACGCAACTGTATTCGGGAGGAGATCGACTGTGCCACCAACCACGCACGTCGTTTTGTAAAAATAACACTGGCGTACTGTTTTTTTTTAAAACAAATTTCATCGTACACCATATAGCTTAACTTTTTAAGACTAAAAACTCAACAAGCCGCTATAGCAACGAAGTCAATATTTTTTTAAATAAAAAAGTCTACAAATATCTTTTTTACTGCACGCAAGTGTATTAGGGAAGATCCACCAACCACGCGCGTCATACGTCACACTCGGTTGTGCGCAGCCAAGGTCTTTTGCTCAAGAACTTTGCTGGAAATTATATCTATATTTTATTCTTAACCTCATTCTTACAATAATTTTATGAGATCGTGATAAAGGTTTTTTTTATACAAATATTGTTTTGCCAGTGAGGAATTGTATTCAAGCCTGTGGGAAAGCAGTTGCAGTGAACAGGCTTTCGTGGAGGCGCTGGGAGACGCCGCCGTGCGCGGGGAGCTCTCTGCTTCTCCTCCATCCCCTGACTTCACTCAGGTATATTCTTCGATCAACTAAATACCACCTCACGTACAAAATCAAAACTAAATTCTGGCCATGGGAATATGCATGTAAAACAATCGTTAATCGATATTTATAACGATTTTTCGCTAAAAAATGCACAAATTTGGTCATAAAAATCCTTGTTTTTTGCAGGCTCTAATCGAGCGGTTGGCGGAGTTTGAGCCAGCGCTAGTGGAGCGCGTGGTGGCCTCGCTGCCGCTCACCTCGCTGGACCCGCACCGTGCCAGCGTCTTCACCAGGGAGAAGGGGCTGTGGCGCGGCGTGGGCGCTATTGCCGCTGCCTTGGGTAATACCACGTGTTTTTTAAGATGAAGACTGCAACAGCAGCATCCAAATCCTCGAAGAGTGATCTGAAGAATGGACTTGAAGACTGATTTAATATCATTACAATAATTTGCTTTCGCTTCACTTCGGAAGAACCACAAAAAAGTAGTTATTGTGACGTGAACATCACTTGTTGTCTATAATTTCCACAGCTTACGCGATAAAAAGATGTTATGATATATTTTTTTTCACAAGTTTGGTTAACGTAACCCAAGGGAAACGTTTTGAAAGTCGTTCAAAAATTTGTTGTGTATTTAGACGGTAGCAGCGGCGGAATGCGGTCGCTGGTGGGGTGGGTGCGCGCAGGGTGCGGCGGGGGCGCGCGCTGCGGGTGCGCGGGCGGGGCGCTGCTGCTGGCCGCGGCGGACGCGCTGGCGGGCCGCGGCGCCGGCGGCCGCGCGCTGCCTGACCACGCCCGGCCCTCCGCACGACATGATGCGCTGCACACGCTGCTGGACGAGGTAAGAAAATTGTATGAGCTCTTGATAGCTATGTATATTAGTAGGAAAGTAAATGATACGATTAATTGTAGAATTTACTGTATCAATAAAAAAAATAAACTATTTAGAGCTAATGAATGACGTGAACTATAGTGAATGAAATTTCTTAACCAAAAAATAAAACAAAATTTACCAAATTCTTATAAAATATATTTCTTTCGGTATTTAATCGGGCAGAGTTTCCCCCTATACGGCCCACGGCTAAATGCATGAGCATCGCCAACGTTGGTTCTTATATAGCGGGAGGTCTTCCATTTTGCGAGTAGGTGTTTTTATTTCTAAGAATATATATATACGGTCTTTGAACACATATTGCTGACCGCGCAGTTTACTCGCATGTTACATATTCATTCAGTACATATCAGGTCACGATACCGGGCGATCGGGAGTACTCAATCATTCATCAATTACTATAAGTTACTTTTACTCAGTCTCAATAAATTCACTACATTCACACTAGACTTTCAAAGGTGTCCCGCGACAATAAATAAATATCTTAATAAATATTTTTGGACAACTCTCACTAATCATAATCATCAGATAACTGATAAACACACATATATAATCTTTTTAATACGTACTTGTATGGATATTTACGCCCAGACACACAGAATAAACATTCCTGTTCATCACAGAAAAGTTTGAGCCGAGTGGGAATTGAACCCACGACCTGTGTAGCAGTCAGGTTCACTAACCACTAGACCAACCGGCTAATAGCTATAATTATTTCGGGTGCAGTCTAGCGGGTCGTGTCCGCTGCGGGTGCTGGTGCAGCACGACGCGGCGGCGGCAGTGCGGCTGCTGGAGCAGAGCGCGCGCGAGCCGCCCTTCATCGGCCCGCTCGGCAAGCAGAACAGGTTGCGGGTCGCACGCGCCCTGCTCTCCTACACACCTGATATACAGGTCAAAATACTAATTTTAAATACTAGTATTATTAAATGATTGAAAACAAATTTATATATATAGATCGCGAGGTTTTCTACCAACACTGTCTATTTTGAATGCACGAGAACTTCTGAAGGCTCGGCCTATCTTGGCTGTCTCTCACTTTCATCATGGAAACTACGAAGGTTGCGTCATGGTCCTAGGATGGCAAACCGCAGATTGAGACTGTTGCACGAGCGCGATGTCGACACGATTATGGATTTTATAATGTCCACCTCTCAAATTTTAGGAGCCAGAACCGCGCATAGAAATTTTAGAGTTCATCAGCGGACAGTTGTCAAGCGGCGCCCTTCCGCTGGACCAGGAGCTGGTGCGGGGCGTGGATCAGCTGGCGGCGAGCACCGGTGGTGAGCGCAGCGACCGCGCCTGGCTTGCGCTGCTGCTGCGGGAGCGCCGCGGTGTCGCCGCCCGCCCCGCACCGCCCGCCCGCCCCCGCGTGCTCTGGCGCCTGCACGCGCTGGCCGAACGACACGAGGACGCCCTCAAAGAGTTCTTCCTAATCGACGATCTCTCGTCCGCGGATCTCGATGAATTTTTTGAATACCTCCGCTCTCGGCTGGAAGTCGACGAGGAAACTAAGACTCGGCTGGCACCCCACCTCCCGGCGCTGATCGAGCTGCGGCCGAGCGCCGCCGCGGCCATAGTCGGTGACCGCTACGCCGACTCCATTCCCTCCATTCTTCTCTCTCTAAACCGTGTCGTCGCGCTCGAGCTTGGCGACCGCCTGGCGGAGGCGGGCAGGCTCCGCGGCGACGCCATGGCGGTTCACGTCCGGCACCTGTGCGAATCGCGCCCCGAGGAAGTCAAGTCGTTCCTACGGAGGAACCCGGGGGCGATTCGTCCGGAGGATGCTCTCCGGATCATCCGCGAGACCGGCCTCACGGCGGCGGAGGCGATATGCCTCGAGGCGACGGGCGATCACCTGGGTGCCCTCGACTCGATCCTTCGCGTTCTCTCCTCCGAAAAGGACGAGGCCGAGCGAGCGCAATTGATCTCGGAGGCGTGCGATCTGTGCGTACGCGTCGCGCCAACTGTCCTGCCGACCGAGGCCGCTGACATGTGGACGAGGCTGCTTCGCGGGGTGGGTGAGATCCCGCCGTCGCTGCTGTTCGAGGCGGTAACGTATCTGCCGCCGGAGGAGTTGCTGGAGAGGAGCTGCGACTCAGCACGAGCGGCTCGGAGGATCCTGGAGGGCGGCGCGAGCGGGCGGAACGCATGGCGCTGCGCGGCGCGAGTGGTGGAGCGGGAAATGCACGAAGCGCTCGCGCGGGCGCTGGCGGCGGCGCAGCGAGGGCTGGCGGTGCGCGGAAGGTGTGTGCGTTGCGGCGGGCGGCTGGCGGGTGGCGCGGGGGCGGTGCGCACGCTACATTGCGCCCGCGCGCTGCACGTAGAGTGCGCGTCACCCGCCGCGTGCCGCGTGTGCCGCCAACGCGCGCCTGCAACCGACCTGCTGCTGCCCGCGCTCCCCTCGCCCCGCGCCCCACCCTGCCCGACCCTAGACTACGACCTGCTTCTCGTCGCGCCCCCTCGACCCGACCTCGAAGGTGTTGTGTAGACACTTATGAGTTTTCAACACACTTGCTCATAAAGTGACTTTTTTCATCGTTTTCGGTCCGTAACCAGTCAACAGGCGTGGCCGTTTTCCTTAAATATTTGTTAAAATTTTCGACGTTTTGTAGATCATTATGAAATATGTCAACATGAAGTGGACTCACCGGAAGTCAACTCACAAGTGTGTTGAAAACGTCTAATAGCACGCGTGTACTTTGGTCATTACTTAACTCGACTTTCATTTCGAACTCGTGTTGATTATGCCGCCTCGTGTGTAATGACCAAAACCAGACACTCTATCCTCGGTGCAAATTCGATCTGGAATTTTTCCCATAAAACTTGACAATTTTGGTATAGGAAAAAGTCCATTTCGTATTTGCACCGAGTATATATTATAATGTACCATACCTATGACATAGTTTAAGTGAGAAACAATTGTTATTATATGAAACTATTTATTTTCTTATTTGTACAGGTAGCTCGTAATTACATTACTGAATGTATAAAAGAATTTATTTCAGTTGTATAGTGAATTATGTGTAGTTTCAAGTTATTGGATGTATATTTTGCCGGATACTATAAATAAAACGCAAAACAAGTACTTATGTGTTTTCATTTTCGCCCACCCGAAAAAGCTTGTATTTTTATTTTTTTTAATAAACTTCGTTTATATACGATTGAGCCGATATTGGCTAATGTATTTAATAAACTTTGTTTACATTTTATGTTTTAGCGGGTGTAGTCTTATTTGGTAGAACGCACCCACTTAGTAAAACCCAAAAAACCCATTTGTCTTTACAGTCACATGAAATCTCATGTAATCCGCCTAAAGGGGATATGTACGCTCTATCATAGCCTCTTATTCGGAATATATTTAACTAGAAACTGCTCTTTCTTCGCGTTGGAAGAGCCAGTTACCAGAAAAAGATCTTTATTGTTACATAACTTGTAGATATTGACGTACTTTATAAAAGTGTACCTACTACATCACTTGTTGATCATCTTTTGTTGATAGCATCCGCAGTGTGCAATTTATGGATTTTGTTTTTGGTATTTTTTCTGACAGATTGGTTACATTATTGAAATTTTTGTACGGACCACTGAAGTTTTTGTAAATATTTTATAGCATATGTCCATCAGGAGTAATGTAGGATTCCAATGGTAAAATAATTTTACATTTCGGTCCAGTAGTTTCGGAGCCTATTCTCCTAAAACAAACCCTTTCTCTTTATAATAAATGATAACAAAATTATAACCTGTAATTTGAGCAACCCATATGAGGCATATATTATAATATAAAACATTCTCCGCACAATCTTTATGTCAATTTCCCAAAATATATAAGACCACAGACACATCGACGACGTTCGTGGATTAAAAAAAACATATACTCTTCAAATTAATTTATTAAAATAGAAGTTACACCATATTCCTTTGTAATATGCAAAACACTGTAATGAAACAAAATTCAGAGTACCACATCCTACAGAATAAACAATATTTTACTTTTTGCGCAGTACAATTTTTTATCATTTCTACACACCGAGGGGCTGAAACAAAGAATCATTACATGAAGGCGTTATTCTAATAAAGTATTATATTCCTTATTTAACTATAATTTTAAATCAAACATTCTTTTAAAATTTTACTAATCACTAATTTTTTCTTATTTCAATTCTTAAATGTAACATCAAAATATCTATAGTATAATACGGCCAAATATCTAAGTATCTAAATAAAACAATTTAATGTAATATTTGTTTTTTTTTTCAAGTTGGTATACAGTAAAGCAGTGTCCACTGTTAAACAAATCATTACATACACTTTTATTTACAAATTATGTGATAATTTCATATATGTAGCACAGAATACCGAGAGCGGTGGAACTGGTAGCTAGGCGGGACACAGCGACTAATTATGAGTTGCTGCGTTTATCATCTCAAGCTTGAGAACCAGTTCTCCTCTTTTTTTCCAGTCCTTCAGTCGTCCTCTTTTCCATTCATCTTCTCTCACCTGTCCTGATGTGGTATGTTGTTATTGTATCTGGTCATTTAATGCCGTTATTGACTCCGGTTGCTTCAGCAATGTATTGCTTCTTTTTCTACTACGCACGTGCAGGTCTATTATTTTCTTCCTGGCAGGCAACGCGTTAGTAACACCCCTGGTGTTGTTAAAATCCATGGGCGGTGGTGATCACCCACCATCAGGTGACCCATATCTTCGTTTACGTGCTTATAATGCAAAAATAAAATAAAAATTGCGAAAATAAAGAAAAACATTATTGACCTCTTTCTCGTAACATTATTTTTATAAATTTATATGGTGAGTTATTCAAACTATTTGAAGTCTTAAACAACCAAGTTTCTTAGTCGTAAATCGACACGTACTATATCCAGTTCTCTCTGTATTCTATGATAATACCAACAAAATTTTCCCTTTACATATTTTTGTGTAAATTATACATTATTTTTAATCATACAGAACCCATCATGGCTTATTCTTTCAAGTCCAATAATACAAAATTAGACTTTTTTTTATTAAAAAAAAATTAATGTTACATCTGCTCTTACAAAGTAAAAAAAAAACTAAATCATAACTACAAAAATCAGTTTGTGTTAATTTTGAAAATGAACACTCAAGTATTAATATATAGTAATAAACATGTAGCGCCTATATATATTTGTATACCGAAAATATACTATCATAATTTGACCACATTTATATGTATCTTCAAATCTTTATTATAACTTTCTATTTGTAACACAATAATCACACGATGGATGTATATTTATAGAAATAATATAAATAAATATTTTAGGATAACACACACATGGCATCTGACTCCAAACTAAGCGCTAGCTTGTGCTATGGTGATCAGTCAACTGATAAACATGTATATATAATGAAATACATACTTATATAGATATTTACACACAGAACAAACATTCCTGCTCAGCACAGAAAAGTTTGACCTGGGTGGCAATCGAACACACGACCTTCGGTGTAGTAATCAGGTTTACTAGCCACTAGACCAACAGACCTGTCAATATACTGATCACTACGCTAAATATAATATAGTTTACCTTGGTACCTTTGGTATACAGATATATTTTGAATAGCACACTATGTTGAACAAACACTATATATTTGATACAGTCAAAACTCTTAGCCGTAAAAAAATATTTTTCAACATAAACTTGTAATGTGAATTTTGTTACATTATTTTCATTGTTTATAACACCTGTGTGAGTTTTCCTATAAAGCACTAGCGCTATAATATAACCCAATCAAGTTAAACCTAGTAACTTGTAACTGTTGTTCACAAAGCATTTTTAATATGTATAACCATATAATACAGTTAGTAAATATTTGTTAAAATTTTCGTCACTCTGCTTCTTGATTATTAAAATCCCTTATTTTTATATACATAACAAAAGTACTTCGCAAATGTGTTTAGAAACGTCTTATGACGCACGTGTACATTGATCATCACATACTAGACTTAATACGCTCGCCAATGTCTCGCGCTGACAATACCGCCTCATGCGTAATGACCAACGTAGCACACTCGTTACATAATGTACTATTTACTATAAGCAGATTGGTCAAAAGCTTTGTCTGAATTAAAACAAATTATAAATGGAGACATATAAAAATTCCTTTATTTTAACCTAACTATACAAACATAGTTTATTAACACAGTAGTATAGTCATTAAGATCATTGAGTCAATTAACATAGTTTTCACTCAACAAAAGTTTTGGCTGTAACATATATTTATAATAATTATACCATACTTGTATTGTGTGTTTACTCATTGAAATAAAGATACCTGCCTCAAACTTCTATTTGATAATTGCACAAAATGTCATCATGCGTAAATGTACATACATACACACACACTAAACTAACATAATCAAAACAATATTTTTTAAATTATCCATTATGCTAAAGACTATAATATAGTGTAAAAAAAACCTTCAAATGAAATGTGCGATAAGAGTAACCTTCTATATCAAATGCATTACCAATATAAGCTTCATGTGACCTCGGTTCATTGTAAACTGTACGTAGTAATGTTACTCCTTTATTCAGCATTATCATAGCGAACCCTGAAAAACATTAACATTTTCTGTATGAATTTAAGAATATAAAATGGGATGTTATATCACCAACAGAACTGCTTCATAATTTATTGTTATTATAATCCAGCTGTCTCACTAATGGGACCGAGTCTCCTCCCACAATGTGACAGAACATAGTCCACTATTCTGACCAAGTGCGGAATGCTGGACTTCACACATTTATCTTAATGGAGGACTCGATGGAGTGCAGGTTTCCTCAGGACGTTTTCCTTCACCGTAGCAAGTGATAATCAACTTCTGATACGCACATTACTTTGAAAATTATAAGTGCGTGCAGGGGTTGAACCCAGGACCTCCGTGATAGAGACGTTCAAACCACTAGACAATCACTACCTTGATTACTCGTGGAGAATATAAACTGGAAATTTCCCATAAAGTTCTTGACCGTGGGTGAAATGTAGGAGTGCAGGTTTCCTCAAAAAATTTTCATTTACTGAAGCAATACATCAAATCAATATAACAATAAAAATTACCTTTGACGCTGACCCCTTCTTTTACTGAGTCGTCTCCCCGAGGATGGGTCCTGAAGAGTGAATCGGTTAGTAGTCTCTGGCGCCACTCGCAAGTTGCGCGACTCTGTCGAACGCGCTACAGACACCTATAGGTGAAAGAAATAAAACTTTGCCAAAACTCATAGAGATGAAAGAACAAAAGTCTCGGGCACAGGAGCAGAGTTACCAGGACACATTTGGTAGGGTAGGAGGAGGAGTTACTCGATATATTTCCCCCATCCCGTTTTCGAACGAGCTTTCGCACGGCGTGTATCCGACCCTTCGTCGTCGATACTCCACGTGCACCAGTACGAACATTGCGCTTTGCGTCTTCCCTCCTCATACGTACTGCGAAGAATTGGAGTAAGTTGCCGCGTCGGTGTTCCCGTTCGGTTGTCACTTTCGTGGCATATAAATAAATATCTCTGAACAACTCACACACGGCCATCTGAATCCAAACTAAGCGTTACCTCCTGCTATGGTGATCAGACAACTGATAAACATACATATATACTTTTAAATATATACTTAAACAGATATTTCTATTACACACCCAGACACGCGGACAAACATTCCTGTTCATCACAGAAAAGTTTGACCTGGGTGGGAATCGAACCCACGCCCTCCGGTGTAGTAGTCAGGTTCGGTAACCACTAGACCAACCAGCCTGTCAATCCAGCCTCCGATCCAGGTTCCAAATAGTCATTTAGTCGCTAGGTAACAATAGGGGCTGGAGAAAGGGGAGCTCGTAATAACGTTGCAGCACAATACATGGCGAATGAGAGTTAAAAAAATCTTCACAATTTTTTTATACAATTAAGTTAATGCTTGACATCAACCCCACCTGATGGAAAGTGGTGATGATGTCTAAGATGTTGGACACCCTGACTTAGTATATGGCTCTTCTCTTGAAAACTCCCACATCGTACTTTGGCGGGAATACCGACGCAGTCAAGTTATTCCATTCCCTTGCGGTACGCATAAAAAAAGTTCGGATCGGACCGGCGGGATGTTCACGACATAAAGATGGATACGGGTTGTTCGATGGAGTAAAGGGGATGGAGGAATCCCGTCGCTCACTCCAAATTTATATATTACTTAGGGATTAAGCCTCCTAAGAGGATATTTCTGCTAACAAATGGCATACCAATTATGCCCTAGTGAGGGCGGGATACTAATGAATATTCCCTTTTCCCTCATATTATGCGTTCAGAAGAGTATGAAACTTGGCCCAGTTAAAATTTATTACAAATTGGTAACTTGAATAAACCCTATCATATACTAAATTACGGATGATATTCAACTGCAGAATGAGTCTTTGGTATTGTATATAACACTAATTGAAAATATTCTTACCTTACTCATAAATTTCTTAATAAGTTCAGGACAGTTGAGATTGCTCTCGGGTTCCCAAGAATCATATTTGTTAGACCATCCCTTCCAGTGGATGTAGAATTCTCTCTCACCATTCTTTTTATGGTGTACTTCCAAAATACGTTCTACCTGAAAAGAGAATCATTACTCAGTATAACCATGGACGAAATATACTACAGGACTAACAAAGCCGAGCAAAAAATCATACATAGGAAAAGTAAAAAATCCTGTAATAAGATGGCGTTAATATAAGCAGATTTTGCCTAAATTAGGTTAGGCTTGCCAACTATTAAATTTTTCGTTAAGGAAGGTGTTTGTTGGTTCCTTTTAGATGAAATTTTAGAAAGTTCTGGTATATAATAAATATGTATATAATATTTAGAGTTATCAAGTCTTATAAAGCCCACAGTCCTGCTTGTTATTTTTCGATAGCAGTCGTTAACCATGCCAGAGGCCTTAAAATGGCCATTAACACTTCCAACACTTTAACACTAACCTTTTCACCAACCTGCACTTGTACAGCATGATAAAGGATGAACTAGGCATCCTCAAATAAGACATACCCATGCTCAGTAGTGGGCCTAGGTTAAAGCCAGGGAATGACTTTTCTAAAGTAATGTGTAATGTTTATAATTGTACCTTAAATAAAATAGTTTAAATGATTACCTCGTATTCAGCATTTTCGTCATCATTTTCATCATCTGTGTCAGCAGCTTTCGAACGTTTTGCACTCTTTTTAGTTTTACCAGTAGATTTTCTCTTTTTCCCTTTGGGGGTGGTATCATAGTCTTTATCTTTGGAATTTTCTTTCTGCCAAAAAAATACATCACCCACAGTTTAAACAACTTTAAAATATTTCTGAAAATTTTTATAATTTTAAGGACAATTAGATGTATGTGAGAAGTATGTTTTGTGTATGTATTTTATAGCCTGTGTCGATGAGGGATTATTATTATTTGAATAGATGGGTAAGGCACATAAACCCAAAGGCCACTGCAACCAATTGATCTATTGTGACCAGACCCATTAGAGTTATATCTGGTCACCAAGGCCTACCATTGCATACCAAAACCATAGGACATCCTTGGGTTCCAGATCCCTGACGTGCTCAGGCAGGTATAAGTGTTTCCCTAATAAACAATTTCTGCAGTGAGACAGTGATTGCGCACTCACAGAGTACGTGTGTCCATCAGGGATAGTGCACAATAAAAATTTTCCACAAACAAAAAGCAAATAAATCTATCCTCTTCATAATATTAGAATAGATAAACACAAAACTGTTACTTCATATTAGTGTACGGTATTCTTCACGTCTCATTTTCTCAATTCTTTATCATCGTATAAGATAATACTTGACTACAATCCCACCTGTTGGTATGTGGCGATGTAGTCTTAGATGGTAAAGCACATTAACTTTATATTCACACCGGCTCACTCAAAAGGGGAGGTTGTGGTATATTAACTATACAGCAAATTTAGTGTTCCAGGTTAAGTTCAGACAAAAAATACAAATGTTATACACTTACCAGACTCTCGTTATATTTGTTAATCAATTCAGAACAGGAAAGAGTGCTCTCAGGTTCCCAAGTATCACTGTTGGCTCCATACCCTTTCCATCTAATTAAATAGTGAACTTTATTCTTGATCCTCTTACATCCTACGACCTTCTCAACCTAAAACGTCTTACAATCTAGTTAATTAGAAGCAAAAAGTTAAGCATATATATGTTCCTGAACGATGGCATTACAGATGCGAATCATATTGATTGTAAAAAGGTACCCACATTTTTTTTTATTGTTACACTGAAATTTCGAGTCAATTGTAAGGATCATGGTTTCTATGGCATGGACTGGCCATGTCCTAGTCTAAGTCACAAACATGAACCATGCAACTGGATCAAAATTTCAGTATAACAATAAACTAATTGTAAGTACCCTTGTACCCATTTTCAAAATGGTTTTGTGTTCTTCTCTTATCATAGTCCGAACATTTCATGACTTACAACATTTTAGGGTAATATAAGTGTACTGGCAACACTGAACTTTCTATAAACACTAATGCCATATGCAATATTGCTAGATAGAATTACTAGAATCTAGAATTGGCCAGGCTCACTAAAGCTCTCTTCTCTGTCTACGCCACCCAAGATGTTTATGAACCAAAATAGAAAATACCTATATACATTTATACAAAATTTGAGATTAAAATCTATGTACGTTTGGAAACAAACCTCATACTCTTCGTCAACTTCGTCCTTTTTAGGCGTTTTCACAGTTTTCTTCTTTTTACCTTTGGCTTTTCCTTTAGAAGTTTTCTTAGGAGTATCTTCAGAAATGTCCGACTTAGTTTCGGCTTTATCAAGAGAGATTCCACTTTGATCTTTATCGTCGGTCACAGCTTCTGAATCGTGTTTTTCTTGTTCCGCTTGGTCTTCCCCATCAGCAGCCAATGATCCCGATCCATTCGTAGACGATATAACATCATCGTCAGTACGGCTTTTAGATATTTTACGCATCGTTAAATTGACACTATTAAGGGTTTTTTCACTTTTAGTTCCAAGCTTAATAGCTTTGTTGTAATCAACACCGAATAAAACGAAACAAATAGAGTTATTTGTACTAAATTTCACAATGCATAAACACAGCTTACGCAAATGGAGGGAAAAAGCTAGAGTAATAGACAAAACAAAGCGTCGAATTCTGTGTGAACAGCAGTGTTGCAAGCCCCGGCATAGACAAAAACTGTAGATATGCTTGATAAATAAGGTATTAAGTCAATGGCTACATGGGAATTGTAAATATTAAATGAATAAATACCTAATAAATCATCACCTTTAACTTTCTATTACAAACTGCTCTCGATTCGTTTCCGAAGAATAAGTTACCAGAAAAAAGTAGCTATAGATATCCTCTATAAAAATGCAGTACATCACTTGCTTTAGCATTAATATAACTTTAATTTATTACTTATCAAGTGGATAAAGAAAAAGTTTTATGGTTTTAAATTCTATTGTCAACAATTTGTCCCAAGTATGCGAATTATAGCTATATCTCCAAACGTTGAGTTACATTATCGATAATGTTTTCATACTTACGTTACTGAAAATATTTTATAGCCTATGTTCATAAACAGTTCACTAATATTATGAAGCTGAAGAGTTTGTTTACTTGAAAGCTCTAATCTCAGGAACTACTGCTCCGATTTGAAAAATTCTTTCAGTGTTGGATGGCCCATTTATCATGGAAGGCTATATGTCATGACGTTAACACCAATAGCAGCAGAACACCAATGAAGAATATTTCAAAATTGTTTTTTTTTTCTATTGGGAGCTTCCACTGCATAAATGGTTAAAGTTTTGCGACAGAAACGAATCCGCGGGTTAGCCCAAAATAAATATTCCGAGCGGACGAAGTCAGTAACAGAAACACTCAATTCAATAACAGTAACAATAAATTCTTTCCTCTTTATAGTATTAGTATAGATTGCTTCGTATTATTCAATGATAGTAATACTATAAAATTTATTTGCGCCTTACCATCGAAGAGTAAATCACGCTTACCATCAGGTGGGATCGTGTCAAGCGCTAACTTATTACATGTGATTAACATCTTCTAATATTAGGTATGCAACAATTCAAACTGCAATAAAAATTTCTATAGAGATAGTGGACAAAAGCTAGTATTTAGGCATCTATACTGTCTTACTTACATACTCGGCTTATAGTGTACAGTCAATTGCAATATATTATCACCGTAAACTGAGTCTCAGACAACCACTGACACTGTCTATTACTTGAAAGACAAGAAGGAAAAAGGAAACCGTAGCAGAGAAGAGGACCTTTTGTACCAATTGTACACATTTACTTTGTATATTATTTACTGAAAACTTGGTTGTATGGCAAAAGCCCAATGCCGTAAAATTGTATTTAAAAAAACTGTCACCGTAACTTTGTTATTCTGTAAATGTCAGAATCCAATCACTTGATTTTTTACTACCTAGTCTGTGGTTGAGTTAGATTGATAGTGAAGTGTAATCTAGCTAGCTCCATACGCTATAGGAAATAAATGAAAATATTTGCAAAACATGACAAGTAGAGCTAATTTCAAGAATACTCGAATGAATTACAAATTTCAAGATGAACCTCCGGAATCTAAGGGAATTAAACCGACTCGAGAAGAAGCCACTATATTGGAAATACTCATTTTAATGATTGTGCACATTTGTAAGAAAGTACTATTCTTTGACACGAATTTAAAAATAGCAGTTTATTTAGGAGCTCTGTTCTTGCTTTCACTCATTGCGGATGTTCTAACATTTCCTAAATCGTACTTTTCAAGGAGTGACAACATCTTCAATCAATATTTTGTTAAAATTGGTTGGTTTTGGACATTATTCCTGACTGTCCCTTACGTTTTGTTAACGTCGTACACCACATGCTGTGGTAAAAGAAGACTTATTGCGACGGCACATCTGGCTAGAATATTTATTGCAACCATATTTTGGTATGCTTGGACAACACTTTTTAATGTAATTGAGATGAAATATGGACGATGTAATTCAAAATTCTTTGATGACAAAATATCATGTTTAAAAAATGGTCATTTCTGGAATGGCTTTGATATATCAGGTCACAGTTTTATTCTCATTTACTCTAGTTTAGTTATGATTGAAGAAGCTAGAGCAATTAATGGTTGGGAGAGAATCAAAGATTACATACGAGATGAACAATTTGCTCGGAGCTCAAATGACAAATCAATAAGGGTAAATCCTCTTAAGAATATTGAGACTGAAGAGTTGCAAATACTTAAATTATCATATGAAAAGTTCACACCTTACGTTAGAGGACTTTTAATAGCTATGGCACTGTTGCAATTGCTGTGGGATGTAATGCTAGTTTCTACAATTATATACTACCACATTATGGTAGAAAAGTTTATAAGTGGTATTGTGGCCATTCTTACATGGTTTGTGACTTATAGAGTGTGGTACACTATACCCTACTTACTACCAAACTTACCAGGACAAGGTATTTTTAAGTATAATGCAGAGAAATCTACAATGAACAATCCAATAAGGAAGAAATCAAGCATAAGTAACGGTAAACATTTTATGGGAATGCCAATAGGCAAAAACCAAGATAATACAGATAACACATCTGAAAATGCAAGATAGAAGTATTTTATTGTTATCATTTTAATTTGGTGTTATTTAATATTTATGGTGTTAGAAAATAGGTACTGATTTCATAGGATTCTGGTTAGGGATATAATTTATTAATAGATTCTGCTCACTTGCGCATTGTACTACTTGATTTTGAATTGTACTCTCTCACGTAATCAATGGATAAGTTAACTGTGTTATATTCAGTTCATAAATTTAAGAAACTAAGTTATTTATATTTTAAAAAATTTATAATAAAAGGTTTTTTGGATTCTATAAAAACTTTTTGTTCAACTATAACAACATCAAATATTTATTACAAAATTTTGAGAGCCCTCAACAATTTATACTCTTGTTTCTCATCTGTACAAATCTTGTAAATAATTTTTTTTACATAGCAATATTTTAAAATTTGATTTATTACATTATTTAAAAAAAAAAAAAATTTATAAAATTTGTTTATAACAATGGAAAGTTGTTATGGCTCAAGATATTAGTGTGTAAAACATGTAATGAGTTGATTTCCTAAGAGCATTTTTATTATACACATTGTCATCCACTTTTATGTACAAGATTTATACAAAGAAAAATGGACTATTGTTGATATGCATGGACATTCCAAGTGTGAATGGCAATTTTATTACAACAAACGTATATACTTACGCAATATAAATATGAGCACACATAATCATTTACAAGCATTTAGGAAAAAAAAATTGTGCTTTTCTTTTTTAATAATCTTAAAAATAATAATTAAGTAGTTAATAATCATAAGAGTAACAGTGATGAACATGAATTGAATGGCTTGTTCGATTAAATATTTACAAATCGTTAATAAATTTATTTATAATGTAGAGGAAATCTCGAAATAATAATACTGAAAGTGATTTGATAAAAATTACCTATTCTAATAATAGTAAATACAATGGCAGTATCATACAATAATAGTTCCTAATTTTTTATTAATAATTGATTAATGATTGGTAAAATTGATCATTATTAAACAAAAATGATAGTCAACATTTTTGCAGTATATTTTATGTAGTCTGGGCAATATATTTATTGAGTATATGGTATGAAATAATAATACAGCAATTGTTACAGATTGTAAGTTTACATTTAGACTTCATATTTCAAATATGAATTGAGATCTTCACTGTAGCAATGGATGTATTAGTAAATTAATACAATATCTTTTTGAAGACATATGCAAATGCAATTATAAATCCAATGGATACTGCCCCTGCAGCCCCTACATATGCAGCAGGTTGCGAAGTTATGATCATTTTAATGTAAACTGATAGATTTGGTACAGTTTTTTTAAATGATTCACGTTGCTTAACTCGGTTAAAGTAGCTCTCAATATGTGGACGCTTTCCATCAGCCCAAAATCGTTGTTCGAAACCCAGTTCCCATAGTCGTTGCAAAAGGATAGCTAAATTTACATCAGCAATTGTAAAATGTTCACAACATAGCCAGTTCTCTAAAAATAAAAAAAACATGCATTAATAAAGTGTCAAAACAAATAATATTATTGATGCATGGGAAAAATCACCGCTGCTTACTTGAAAAAATACTTGTAAAGCAACAATCTTTTTCATTTCATCTTCAATTCATTGGCTGTCATACCTTATCATATTCGTGATTATCTATAAATATCTTAAGTTGAAACCATGTTAGTATTCAGTAATTTTGAATGACACTGTAGCAACGAGACTACTACTGAACAAATTAAATTTCTGGTCAGGCCAGACTTATCGATATTGTCTAACAATGCTATATACATACAAACCTTGTTTTGAGCTCAATTGCTCTTCAATTTGAGCCAAAACTGCATCTACTATGTTCAAAACCTTTAAATACTCTTCCTCGTTAGTAAGAATCTCTCTTTTCCTGTCTTGAATATCAGCTTTGTATAGCAATATTGTCTTAGCTTTAGGATTTTCTTCAGCTAAGCGCCTTAAATTTTTAGAGCTCAGTAAATCACCACCTGTTGAAATAAAACTTTACTGAAAAACCAAATTCGAAATTAAATATCACATTGAGATATTGTACTTACTTTTAAGAACTTCCCGGACCGGTAATATATAAGGAATTTTAGGGCTGCCACACAAATGTGGGTGGAAAAATGAACCTACAGTGATAACACCAGCAGGTAAAGCTTCAATCATATCACGGAACCGATTGATGTTTTGCAGGACCTTTGCATCCTTTGTAACATTGAGCAATGGCGGAGATTCTAAAATTATTATAAATTACTTATTAAAATTATTATCAGCCGGTAACTTATAATATAATCAAAAACAGTAATAAAAACCTTGGTCTAAGTATAACTCTAAATAATCCAATATTCTTGTAGAATCTGGTATAAATTCACTATTTACTTTAAGGACTGGGATTTCTCCGCGGGGATTTATTTCTAAAAACCAAGAGGAATATTGCTCTCCTTTAGTAATATCGATCATTAGTGGTTCGAAATTAATATTTTTTTCATACAGTGCCATTAGCACCTGAAATAAAGATATCACATGATAATTTTTAAAAGTGTATTTTCTGCGGTTAGCTATTCTAAAACACTTAAAAGAACGACTTACCTTTTGTGAATAGAAACTGTAGTAGTTACAATACAAAAATATATTTGTTTTGGAGTTATTGCATGGTTTTGAATAAAAATTTGGTAGTTGTATATTTTCTAAATACTTTTGTACAGAATACATATTTTCTGTATGATATGAAGATCAATTTAACAGAGTTTTTGAAAGAACTTAAATTTATATATTTAATAATTTATGTTTTGAAAGCCACCAAATTCAAAATATAAAAATATGATGATTTAGTGAAACTTTTTACTGAGTTACTAAAGTATACATTCAAAAAATTCAAACTACGAATCAAGTACCTTTCATATCTACCAACATAACAACAACAAAATCAGGTGACCGATTTTACGATTGTGCATTGCGTGCAATGTCGTCACGGAAGGTCTTGTGTATAAACGCAGCATCTGTTACAGTACTCTGTGGTAAATAACTCCAGACATTTGATTTGTATATAACTTTTATACGCTGGGCGATCAATCTACACTAACATTATAAAGGTGAAGTTTGTTTGAACATGCTAATCTCTCTTACCCTATTGGGGTGGCTTAGAATACAATTCCCAATCCCATACTACCTACTAGGGTGTCGTAAAAGGCATACAGAAGTCAGCTGCTCGGTGGTAGAGCTTCGCGAAAGGATTACAATAATTTTATGAAGCCTGTCTGGCTGGCTACCACACTCTTGCTTGAATTACCTGCCAAAATTTCAAACATTTGGAAGGGTTTGGTAACCATCCACACGTTTGCGTGTTAAACTAGACTGTTTTACTGACGGAAGCATGGCTCAATAATTTTGGTTTAACAGGGCTTAGCAAGAGTGTAAAGCCATCAAACCGCCTGGTAGACGTACGCCCGCAAACTCGTAAGCAAGCTACAAATTTTACTCTGTATCTGTATAAAAAATTCTGAATCTGTGACCCATAGTCTTTGGAAATCCTCAAAATCTCATGGAATCACAATGAAAAAAAGTTGTTGTATTCTCTTTGATGAACAATGTTAAGATTTTATTGATGTATTTGTGATGTTATAGTTTTGAATATATGATATCAAGCAGAATTCATTTTTAAAAGTTAATATTCTTATAATTGGCTTTAAGTGAAGTGCATATAGTACAATTGAACCTACAATTCCTTGAAATATTTCCTAAGTCCGGTAATGTTCAGGAGTACAATCAAAGTGCATTAAAAATGGAGGTCTCGGGCAATACGGATGCCGTTAATCTCGGCGTTGGTGAAGCTGAGGTTGAGATTGGAGAAGAGCTTAAACAGCTGGAGGAAATAAATTTCGATACGAGAAGCGAAGTGTCCAGTTCATCTTCGAGTGATTCCAGCACGCCTAGTATTAGTTCTGTTAGCACTAAGTCGAAGGAGAAACGCGTTACTCGAAAACGCAACAAGTCCGGTAGTCATTCCCCCGTACAAAATAAACGTCGGTGCGTTACAACAGCAAATAATAAAATAAAGACATATGATTACATGACCAAACTTAATTATTTATTCAGAGACACGCGTTTCTTTTTGATAAAATCCAATAATGCCGAAAATATAACTCTGTCGAAGGCAAAAGGAGTTTGGAGTACATTACCTCAAAACGAAGCCAATTTAAACCAGGCATATCGTGAGTCACGAAATGTTCTGTTAATATTCTCTGTGAAAGAGAGTGGTAAATTCGCTGGATTTGCGCGGCTTGGAAGTGAGTCGCGACGCGATGTTCCCCCTATATCCTGGGTGTTGCCACCAGGTCTTTCTGCTAAGGTATTAGATGGAGTTTTTAAAGTAGATTGGATTTGTAGAAAAGAATTACCGTTTAGCAATACATTACACCTGTACAACCCATGGAATGAAGGAAAACCAGTAAAGATAGGTAGAGATGGACAAGAGATAGAACCAAAGGTGGCAGAAGAGTTATGCAGATTATTTCCAGAAGATGATGGAATTGAAATGACTCCAATATTGAGAAAATCAAAGGAAGCTTCAAAGAAGAGTTATAATAAAAGTGGTGGCAACTACAGAACATATAGAGCACCTTTGTCTTCCAGAGGATCTAGCTTTCGAAACAGGTTGAGTGGATCTTCTAGAAGTAGACGAAAACCCTTTATGCCTCCAAGAAATCGGTCATATAAAAGGAGGTCACCATCTCCCTATGTGAGAGATCGGCTATCTAACTGGTTTGGACGTGGTCGAGATAGTTATATGACAGGTGGAACAGCAGCTGCAGAGGCTTATGTGGCTGAATATATGAGAACAATGCATCATCAGTTACCACCAATGCCATATGTGGCCCCTCCTGGATTTAATACACCGCTGCCTTCATACGAGGGGCTACCACCACCCCCACCACCACCTCGATACTACGACTTGTCCGAATACTCCAGGTCTATGCTGGTATATGACAAAAGATCATATGAACGGTCAGTTGATGAGTTTCTGTGGCGTACCACTGACCGCTCCCGTGGCCGTAGTCGTGAACGTGAGGCACATAGAGCGTACCGTGACCGCCGTTAAGCAAATTATTCCACCGATGTATTTTTTCCTAATTACAAATAAAATATTGTGTTTGAACTTTGAACTTTATTGAATTGAAATCTTTGTGTTGTGATAAACTTTTTAAAAATCAGAACTGTTTGTTTATGATTGGACAGTTTTTAAACTTAACATTGACAAATGTACCTTAAGGGACTAGTTATTCATCAGTTGAAAGTGAAAAAGTTAGTCTGAAGTGCAAAATGTTTTACCTGTATTTTTTGCAGGACACTCGCAGGTGCTTGCAGGCAGGTAAAGCCCAGTCACTAGTTTTTGCAACAGTATTAGGAGCTGTGATAAATATGATGTGTTCTATATTTTGTGTACAATCCAAACATTATCTCACAACGTGAAAGTTGATATTGCTCTCCTGTTTCTTAGGTTTCATTATGATAAGTGTACTAAACTTGTTCACGTAACAGGGTTGCCTACATCTGTGATAATTATATTTCTTTAAATTTATTCATAAAATAAAAAAGGTAAGGTGTTTTTGCCAAAGACAAGCCAGTTTATCTAGTATTATTTATGTATTATTACATGCATGGGTACTTTTATATAATTTTATTTTATAATAACCGATGTGTAGGACTTACAAATTTTGTGCAGTTTATACATATTTTGTTGACAATTAAGGTTCATCGTTTTAGTGGATGTGGATTTTTGTGTACGTTTTTGAGCATATATGCTCAGAAGAAATGCTTTATAGTTTTGTATCTATTTTTTAAGAAATATTTAATTACCTAACTTGATTTCAGTACAACATCTATCTATCAAGTTAACGATTTGGAGCTGCTTCTGACAAATTTTAACGAGTCATTAGACAACAGATTCAATTATAGCCTTTATGTAAAGCCACTGAGATTAATGTGGAAAATCGAATTTCATAAATATAGCCTGATAATTAATGCATGTTATTGTGTGAAATAGGCATTTTTCTTTACAACTTATTGACTGACTTATATCAAATGCCTTACCCATATCCCGTTTACAGATGAGTTAGAAACTTGAAACTTTTTAATCAATTGGAAATACAGAGTAAAAAGGAAGAAATCTAAAAAGTGGCTATTTTGAATCCTTATCTCAACTGTATTCTACTATATTATATTGTAATAATGTACAATTATTATAGATAAGATAAAGTATTGAACAGCATCAGCAAACCTAAGTTTTCCAAGTCAATAACTGGCAAGGCATATATATGTAAGAGATGAATTCATTTCTCACATATATGCATTTGTTGTTGGGTTAAAGGAGTAATTAGTATTCTTTATGCCACATGGAATCAAAGAAATAGTATATTCATATATGTATGTTTGTCTCTGTAAATATTATGTGAAGCGTTTTTAGAAAACCACACTGCTAATTTCACAGAAAAATTGCCAGTGAAGGATCTTTGGATTCTAAGAATTATTTTCTGAAAATGAGTTTTCGCGTTAATTTAATCCCATATGTTTTTAGTTCGAAAGACGCTAGGTGACGCTTTACACTGAAAAGATCACTCTTACCATCATCAATAGAACCCACAAGTATACCACTATTCGACCTTAATCCCACAATATGAAGGTATATATATGGGCCATTGACCATCAACCTGGAGTAATGCGAATATGTATATCTCACACTTCGGAATCTTCCAGGTGCATGTTTCCTCTTATTTCCCTTCTTTTTTTCATTTTTCTTTTTTTCTTAGACTACAACGTATGATTGATTTTTTGTTGTTCCTACATCCGACGTAAATTCAGGAAAAAAGATGTAGTATAATTCACGGGCTAATTTCCAATTCCGTTATATAAACGTGGAAAGGTATAGCTCATTAAAAATGAACGGTTTCGTGTACAGTGTACCTCTAGTGTGAACCCTACAGTACTCCCTTGTATATCGGAATAGGTACTGAAATTATTGAATTGAATTTCTTCATTTAAAGTATTGACCACCATATAGATTATTGCGCTACAAGTACGAGCTTAATGCATTATCTACCAGCTAACGAGTAGGCCAAACAGAGATGACGAAAAGCGGTATTGTAGATTCGTTTCATGATATGAGTACTTTATGTGTACCTAATTCAACTGTAATGAAATACATATAACATACAAATAACATATAAAATACATATAATATACATACAATACATATAACAATAATTTTATACAATATGGCCTTGTGCGCTAGGTCGGATTTGTAAGACCTTTTACGATTAAATACTCGTTTCGTTAGCTTTGTTACGTAGTAAAATACAAAAAGAGGCAATATATATAATCTCTGTCTCTGATAATTAAAAAACTGCAGTGTTGGATGTGGGATTCATTGGAATTTCCATATTCAGATAATATGTATAAATCCTCATTATACCACCTCCCCCTTAAAACTCATTTCTGTTAGGGTCCACGCCAAACGCTAATAATAGTCATACAATTTATACATTTTTAGACAAAATATAGCGATACATTGATAATATTTCAAATTAGTGGGTAGGTTGAAAATCGGCTGTGAAGTGTTCAGTGTGTGTGTGCACTTATTTGGTGCATACTTAGCCTTTCCATTTCAACACGCAGAGGATTAGTTTCGTACTCATCAACTGGACTCGTGGAGAACCTCTGTGTCGTTATAGCAACCCATTGCTGTCCCACTGTTGGGCTTGGGTCTCCTCGCATAATGTTAGGAGTACAGGCCATAGTCCACCACTTCGACCAATTGCGGATTGGGGGACTTCACATACCTTTGAGAACTTTATGGGAGCTCTGATGAGTGCAAATTTCCTCACGATGTTTTTGTTTCAAATTTTCTTTGAAAATTAGAGGTGTGCACAGAATTTGAACGCAGCGCCTCCCGTTCGAGAGACCCACATTCAAACCACTAGGTTATCACTGCTTGTGCTACTCTGTCTTCTTCACTAATCCACATACATCCTAAAAATACTGTCTGATTTTCTTAAAAAATAGAGAACTTCCTTCGTGGATTCCTGGCGTTATTTCATGTGTTTCTTCTGAATAGCTATACAAGACCTATTGATCAGGACCTATGTAGCATTTATGATTCCCCTGATGCCCGTGTAATTGAGCTAAGATGGCCACTTTTGGTAACCAAGCTGTCTCGCTCCTTCAGATTCTGAGAAAGTATATTTTTTGTAATTTAAATTAATGCTTGACATCGATCCCACCTGATGGAAAGAGGCGATGATGTCTAAGATGCTGGGCGCACTAACTTAGTAAATGCCTATTCACTCTTCTCTTGAAGACCCACATGTACTTAGGCATCGCATTACCAAGCATCAGTACATCATACGAAGTAAGTTTGAAGGAAACTTCAAAGGGAAGATTATAGTGTGGTGGCGCAACTCAAGGCGGCATAGTGGCAACGAGCGCAAAGCGGCGAGTACTTCATACATACAATATTGGTAGGTATTTTGTAGGTAAGTATTCTATTTTTATAAAATAGTAGTCTGCCCACGGCTTCGCCCGCGTAGTGTGTTTAAAGAAAGAAGCCTATGTGTCAAAATAAAATCCTATTTTTATTTCCTAAATGTGGTTTATCCGTGTGCCAAGTTTTATCTTAATCCGTTCAATGTTTGAATGAAAAACGAATGTCCAAACATCTTTATAAACTTTCACATTTATAATAATCTTTAGAAATGGATTTGTTAAATATATGATAAGTATTCAGGTCTCTTGGTCTTTACAAGTTTTAAAGGCAAAGACACTGGTTGTTTATCTTGACCTTGAAGAAGATTAGTTACTCCCTACCATTTGAGATAACATAGTGCCAAACCAAACCGAAAAATTTGGGACAGCTTCGTTACATATGCGCTGTTTTGGGGCGTGCTAGAATACGGTCCCCGTTCCAATCTGGCAGACATCGTTGTCGTATCGTAAGAGGCATCAGAAGCCAGTTGCTTCGCGGATGGATTATATTTTTAAAACTTAAATCTCGGTGATAGTTATAATTATTTATTCAGTCAGTATGCTACCACCCTCTTGGTCGAGTCAGTCGTCAAATGACTCGTGTTCCGGCTAGCGGATGAGGGTTCATATGCCAGTTTTCCTCTTTTACTCCCCGTCGCCATTTTACAGCTGTCTTCAACCCTGAAGCATTGTTGTTGGTAACCCTGGGTTCATCAGCATAGGCTCTGGTTGCTTCAGGGATGTACTGCTTCTCCTTTTTTACTTCTTGTCCGCGCGTATGGACCTATTCCTGGCAGGCATCCCCTTCTTCCAAGCATTCCCTTTCTCTCTTTCGGCAACGCGTTACTGACATCCCAGCCTGGTGTTTCTAATATCTATGGGCTGGGCACTTACCTTCAGGGGATCCGTGCTTGTTGGCTTGCTTACAACGTATTATTATAGTATTTGACAGGCCGGTTGGTCTAGTGGTTAGTGAACCTGACTGCTACACCGGTGGTCGCGGGTTCGAATCCCACTCAGGTCAAACTTTTCTGTGATGAGCAGGAATGTTTGTTCTGTGTGTGGGTGTGTAATAGAAATATCTATTTAAGTATGTATTTAAAAGTATATATGTATGTTTATCAGTT
>DWJZ01000757.1:0-28362 GCA_018249125.1 Asbolis capucinus
TAGCCACTATGAAGTATTTCTTTCATACCAGGCACTCTACGACTTTGCAACCGATAACAGTCCCACTGCTGGGCTTCTCTCACAAGACTGTAGGCCACTGTTTAACACTCAGGCCAAGACTTACGTAACCTGCGAGAGCTTTATGAGGTAATCTCAAGAGTGCGTGTGTCACTTTAATATGCACACACCATAGAAACTTGGTGTGTGTGCGGGGTTGGAATCCAGGATCTCTCGCTCAAAAGAGCAATGTTGAATTCGTTAGTACTTTGATTCTAAAACTAAGTACTATAATACATAACTTATAACTATAACCTCAAAACTGGTACAAATTTTCACATCGTAGAACATACAGAGATTCTAGAAAATTCCTTTGTGTAATATGTTTGTAATATAGATATAAAGTGGCGGATGTAACAGTCCCGCGTGACATAGTGAACTAAAGCAAAGTGTTTCTAACTGCCGTTACCGGGTCGGGCGGGCCTGGCCGGGCCGGCGGGTCGACCGGGCCCCCGCCGTTAGCAGGGACATGTAAGAGGCGACATAAAAACCGCTATTCGTGTCGTGAGCGTCGCTACGTCAACGGTCTTATTGAATGCCATTCATTATGAAGAAAGTAATCGCTTCTAGTGTACTGAATGTCACTGAACGGTGAACTTGATTATAGACTATCGCCTGTATTCATGAACGATACCTCACACTGAGCTGAGACTACAGCTACGCAAAAAGGCACAATTTTCTGTACATGTCATATACAAACTCAATCTTAAATCATTTATTTCTTTTACATATTTTCAATACACTGAATGTACATATTTTCATATACATATTTAAAATACACGAATATCTACGTAATAAGGTGCTATAATAAAGAGGAGAAGAAACGGCGAAAATAACTTCGCAGCAAATCAGACAATTCGTAAAACAGTCCACAACATTTTTATACTATATGTATTTTTGTTTATGGGCCTTAGTAGCCTGAAATAAATAAATGTATCTTTCTATATAAGGTTTGACCCAATGGTCCATGCTGGACTCGGTAGCCAAGACCACTACAAGCACAGGAGAAGTGGATAATATATGTACTCTTCCTTTTATTTCCGCCGTATTTCAAGAACTCACGTATGCATCGATGTGATATAAATTTGGTGTTGCAGTGTAGGCCTGCAGTGACTGCTGGATATTGAAACCAGTCTGGATTCATATCATGACACAGAGTGACGCAACAATATGTACTTCTATACTGGACATGAGATAAAACAAGATGAAGTTATCTTTGAGATACTCGTACGTGACAAACATATTTAATTTGACAAGGTTCCAGTAGAGACGGACTACTTTCATCACTTAAAACGGCTCGAAGGACTTGAAGGGTCGTCATGATCGAAGATAAATAATAAATATAAAACATAACGGACTCTGTACTGGCGTGAATACCTTTGACAACATTATGGAGAACTTTTGTAAACTGCAGGTGCGCGCAGAATTTGTCCAGGTGTTCCGTCCGAGAGAGCAACCTTCAAACCACTTGGCTATCATTGCTTTATTTACTTCTCTTTTCTTGATAAGCAAAAATACTTCAATATTTATTCTAACACTTTTCAAATCACAACCTATAGAGGGGATGAAAATGATAACGGGTAACCAATTTATTATTTGTGGGCAGGAAACTAAAGTGGGTGAAGTATACCAAACGTGCGCCGGGCGGTAGTGGGATAGTGTATATGCCGCGGGCAGGCCGTTTAGCGATGATTTCAGTGAAACACATCTGTCCAATTTACGGGACTAGTGTATCTAGTGTAGATCGAACTAATATGCATCTCAAACACGACCCATTTATAACGATAGAGCGACCGGCGTGCGACAACTTACGATCGTATTATGTATAACAGGAAACGTATTAAAATTTAAATATTGTACGCAAAATAATTAAACAAAACACCGTAAAACAACGTAAAAAACAAATTAATTATAAGTTCATCCTATCTTTAATAATATTAAATACATGAAAACGTAACTCTGTCTTTTATCTTTTCACTTCAAACCTACTAAACCGATTTTTATGAAACTTGCGTGGTAGAGAGGTACAATAAAGTCGTAACAAAACATAGGCTACTTTTTATCGCGAAAAAAGGGTTGAAGAAGCTGAATTACAGGTTTATGATCACTTACTTCGGTAAAGCAAACACCGTGAACGACCCCGCATCCTAAAAGTTCTGCATAACGTTCTCAAAGGTGTGTCACGACCAATTCGCATGAAATAAAAAATGTTTGGGGTGTCTCTCGTTAAGTTAGAGAGTAATAATTTATTTTAATAACAACATGGAACGTGCAGCAGGCGCGTCAAAGCATGTCCCCGGTCGCTGGCAGGGTACCAGCCATTATGTCACTAAAGTTTTGGATGCTAAAAGGAGGAATTTTCATTAAACTATGGAATATGAAATTTGCAAAATGCTTGCTAAATTATTGTCGGGATTTAAAAGGTTCAATATAACATCAAAATCTGTTTTAGAATCTTAAGGATACATAACATAACTTAATTGAATTAGTGTTGGTGGAACGGGAAGGCCGGGGTTCCCCCTGCAACTTTGCTTTTCAATTTCTTCGGTACACTTCACTTACTTCGGTGAAGGGATACATCGTGAGGATGTCCAAGATTTTACTTTAAATTTTACCATTAGTTATTTGCAGTCGGACGGTACCCTGACATGTATATCACCAGTACTAAATAATTTAGATGTACTGCCCCCAGCAGCCCACCTACTTACGTTTCGTGGTCCACCGCAGGGCCCAGGTTTATATCAGTAAAACACGTTTCTTCGGCTCCATGTTTTAATGCCGAAAGGGAGGTCTAAGAGTTACATCCACCACGGTTTATAAAACAACAAATTATTATACAACTACCGATATATAACACTTACATTGGTTTTAAGTAGTTTAATTAGTACACTAAAATATATTTTATTTTAATGATAAATGTTATTTAATTATTATGAGATGTTTCACATCTGTCGAACATCCCAAGATGTTAAACCAATTATTATAAGAGAGATTGCTCCTGTCATAGGCGCGAAATAAAGAGAGAAGTCATCCATGGTGCTAAGTGTGGCGCTGCGTCGCCTGTGACCGACGAGACGCCACACCGGCGCAGCACGAGTGTATCAGTACTGACTAGTATATGTATAGGTAAGGAACGGCACGGTCGAGGGCGCGCCTGAACGAATTTAGTTAACTAATTACTATGCTAGGTGTTCCAGATCACTGGCGGCAGAACAATGAGCGTGTTACGTGCATTATGAGCAGGGAGCATCAACTCTGTCTACTTATTGATTTGGTGATATTTAGGCGGGCATATGATTTCAAGGTAATAATAATATAGTAATTTATTTTAATTATGTATGCATACCTTTTTAATTTTTAGCAGTGACATCGAACGGCTTGACCGGTGGTCTCCCGAATGGGTGTGGCGATGCGGAATAAGTCCTACATGCACGTATTATGTTCTTATTTCTGTGCGTATTAAATATTAGGTCAACTGTAGAGTTGACCCCACGACGCTGCTCCAGCAGGTACCGATGAGCCAATCTAACTGTCAGAATGTTGTACCCCGCCCTCAGGCCCCCGGCATGGCTTCACGATTACACTTAGGAAGAAAAAACCTCAAGACTGTGGCTCTCAAGAAACCTCAAGACTGCTCCATTTGTGACAGGATTTTACTAAAACAAACACTAAGTCAATCCAAGCTCAGCTCGTAGCGAACAGCAGGTGGGTTACCTCATTATAATTGATTACCACTACCCATACACATAGCAGAATCACACTGAGGAGGCGCGGTAAGGATGACGAGGGACCCACGAGTACGCCTCACTTGATACGAAAAAGATTTTATAATTATTATTATAAATAAAACAATGACTATAATATTAAAATGCCGCATATGACAGGAATATAAAATGATCAGATATTGAAAATGATGCATTAAAATGATACATTTAAAACACGAAGGTAGCGGAGGCCGTGTCCCGCGGGCGCCGCTCTCAATAATTTGTGCAGCAACAACTTCGTTATTATATCACATCAGTCCAATTATTACGCTCTAGGTGGCTTGTCGCTGATATTTCATGTATTATTGACGTTATATTGAATGAAAGGGCATTCCTAGCTATTCTTATTGCAAGATTATAGAATACTAGTTTAGCCCAGAGTTTCGATCGGTATGGTGTTGAAAAGTAGCTTGTGTTATTTGAGACTATAATATATGTAAGTAACAAACATCCATCAATCCTTCCATACATCGTCACAACTTTAACTAGGTCACGCTCGCGGCTTCGCCTGCATGTCGGCAAAAAATTGCTTATGTGTTATTCCAGATTATAATTTATACCTGTACAAGATTTCATTTAAATCCGTTCAATAGTTTTTGCGTGAAATGAAATCGCATTTATATAATTCTTGGTACTGAGAACAAGTGCATAGTGCCGCGGACTCACACGTTCACAGCAATCTTCCTAATGACTGCTAATAAAACCGATCTGTGGTAAGCCCTCGACTCCTTAATTCTAACCTAAGCCATCGTTCGCGCGGAACGTCTTGGGTCAGTTGCTCGTCCTCGGCATTGCTCGCCACGGATCCTGTATCGATCGGTTTAGATACTTCGCCTTTTATTTCTCCTTAAAATATATTGCATTACCTGAGAAACATTAATAAATTGGTCAGAGATATTGGTTTCCTTGGTTTGAAAGGATTTTTAAGTCACCAAATGGTGGGTGACCATTGTCACTGAAGGACGTTTAGAAACCTAGATGTGTCTTGAACGTAGCAATAAAGAGAAATGACAGCTAGGTGCAACATCTAGAAGGTCAGGAAAGATGGAGAAAGATGAGAATTAGTACATATTTAAAGCAACCGAGGTAAATGGTATTACAAAGACTCCAGTTACAGCAACAACATACTATGCGGCTCCAGGATAGGGGACAAAAGTAGAACGGGAAAAGTAGGAAAAAGTAGTTCGCAAATACTTTTCATAATATTTTTAAAGCGTTTTACGCCTAAAATATTTACTCTCGACACTAAAAGCCACTATTCGATGTAAAGATAAGCGTGACAATTCGTTGATATCGAACGGCGTCGCGAACAGCTTTGATCATAAACACACCAGTATAATTTGCATTTGATTAGGGCGCGCGGCAGCGGCGTCGAGGAGCGGGAGCGAGGCGGTACCAATGCCAAATATCCGTCGGCAATACATTTTTGTGAGATCGGTGGCATTCCTCCGGCAGGCAGATAGGCACGTAACGTTATCAAGTTACGTCGGTGCGGAATGCGGGAACATTCCGATCCACCCCTGTCTCCCCCACACACCACTCTCCTCTACTCTTGTCCAACTACTGGTGCAGCGGAAACGTTTTGCATCATCTTAAATGCAAACGAGTACTCAAGATTTGTTTCTCATTATACCGATATTTCGACCCAGTTGCATGGGTGATGACGGAAAAATGACGGTGATGGTAAGAGATAAAAAGAGTCGAAACGTCGACGACCTGCGCAAGTACCCGTTTACATTTAAAATGTTTAGTATCTGCGACGATATTACTCTAAAAACGTACGTTTAGTTCTATCAGTTGCCTTGATCTAAAGTCCTCAGCTAAACAACAATAATTTCGTATAAACAATTAAAATGAGCAAAGGTGAATAAACTAGAAACAAATTCAAACTTTCAGACAATAATTCATTTGATTGAGGTCGTTTCTCTACTCGTAAACACCGTGTTAACACGTATTTCTAAGTTGAAACTCGTCAAAGTTCAACTACCCACATTGTTACACCGTCCCCGTTTTTTTGTAAATTAAAAATTATTCTTTCGCCTCAGTGACTACAACATTAGTGAAGTCTGTAGCTCACTACAGTTTCTAAAGTAACATAAATCGTCTTGTCGCATAAAGTGTTGTTCTTCAGCGTCATTCGAGGCGAGCCCCAGAGACGGGCCGCTCCGACACTGTCGCACTCCGCCGAACTTAAACCAACTCATCAAATTGGTAATTACAGCCTTATCGACTGCCTTTGTTCTCGACGAATAATTGTAAAGCAATTTGGAACTCTGATAAAATCTCTGCTCCTGCAACGTAATTATAATGATTGAAGTTGCAAGTATTTCACCAATAACTCGACAACTCAATATCGGGATCGTGTTGCTGATAAGCGCGGGGGAGGTGCTGAAATCACTGGCACCACGAGATATATTGTAATCCCTGAAAGTGGCGGCCTCGCTTACTTAATTAATACACTGTATTATTTAAGTGGTTTCTAAGTTATTCTGGGTTTCAGCGCGTTACATATTTAATGTACGAATGTGGGGTGAATTTCTTAAAAACTTCAATGACCTACGTACCCATATTGAGCATGAAACATTTTCTCCACATATGTTATTTAAGTATGCTTAAATTACAAAAACAAGAGAATAATTTTAAAAACACAACACTTCTTCAATTAACCTCTACACAAACAAATACTCAATTCTGTATTTAAATGAGTTTATTGCTGATACATAATAAGTGATGTTATTGATGAGCACAATGTTCTTTCAGAATTAGACACTTACTTTTGATAACAACGCAAGTCGTTTGTGCCTTCAAGTATGTTGGAAGGTCGAACCTAAAGAGCGGCAAAAAGTTATTAACCATATTGGTTTATTCGTCTCCAATTTATGTTATTGTAGAAGTCATACAGTTTTATTACACATTTTGTATAATTTCTGGTACCGTTGGTCGACGCCAGCAGCAGGGGTCACGGGTCCAGCTCGTCATTTAGGTACAGGAAAGAGATTCTTGTACATGAAGTGTCAGTGAAGCTCAGAAGAGAGAGAAAGGAGCTAGAAATATGTATCATTGTGATTCATCGACTTCTGGTGTGAGCAGGACGGTGCGGCGACGTCGCATAGCAACTCGCACTATTTATTTATTTATTTCGTCTTTATTAACTTACAAGTAAGAGAAGGAGAAAGTAACTAAATAGACACAATTCTAGACGAAATAAATAAGCGGGAGAGCATTAATATAAATGATAAGATAAAAATAAGAATTAAAAAAGAAGAGAAGAAGACGTATAATTTATTTTCTACTGCATATTTTAATACCTCTATGTTAGGAAAGTGTATGTTACTAATGAGCTAAAACTCTTTTTCCATCGGAATATTTAAATCGCACTTTAATTAAGCGCTATCAGTGCTTAACACATCATCTGTACGTACGTACGTGTCCGTACAACTGTAATGAATGAACATTGGAGCTCGGCTACCTAGGCACCGGCACCACAGCTCACCTGGCAGGAGAGCTCCCCTGTCGATGTCGCCACAAACTCAAGACAAATATAAATAAATTAGGTAGCTGCCAACCCTACTAGCGAAATAATGTATTCGCACACGGGGCTGGCGGTCGAGCGCACGAAAGGCTTTTACTTTTCGATGATCTTCACGATAGTTGCCGCACTCGCCCCGCACTCGCGCCGCACCCCTCCGGGCCTAGTGAGAAAGTGCAAAACACCACTCGGAATCACTGTAATATATCGCCACATTACTTGCTTCGTTGTTTACCTCAATTTATATAGAAAACAATGGTGCATCAATGTCTGGCTTTTTCATTAGCTTTCATCTGAAGTTAATGATAAAATAACGAAATAAATTTTATACTTCATTATAGATATATATATTTCAAAAGTCGTCAATAGAGGTCCACCGTTAATTCGTGTTGGAAGGATTGGAGCGACAATAAACCGACTCTTGGGTAAGCTACTAACCTCTAGCAATCCGCACTGGAGCAGCGTGGTGGAGGATGGTCTAGGCCTCCTCAGTGACGAGGAGAGACCCGCAAGCAACAGTGAGCTATTACTGTATTGGAGCCAACATCCAGTTATTACACAATACGGATATCCATGAAATAGAAATACCTTCATTGGTACAACACATATACAGGAACACGCTCTACCGGCCGTTCACGACCGTCACAACTTATGTTACATTTAACAACTTGTAGTGTTATTTCATGAAGATGTAATAACGAGAAGCGACATACCCAGAACTGAGGAACCTTGCCTTCCCTCCGCCATGTCTTTCATATCACATTATGGTTTTAATATATGGACATGCATTTTGAACTATCTCCGGTATTCAGGATACAGTACTGTATTGTACATACATACATATATTGTTGTAGTGCTTCTTCATGGCTGTACTGACGTGGTCTTTAACCCGCTGAGAGATACTCTACTTTGTTGGAATAATGTATCGGTTTCTGCAGCTGCATTCACATTTATAAATCCTGGAGACTGATATAGAATATTAGGTATCATATATTTATGGTGACTGACCGAAATGTTGCGTAAATTATGCGAATACTCGTCACAGGTAAAATGGTCAGTATGTACGGGTAATAGTTCAAACAACAAGACACACACACACAGTGAACAACGTGGGTTCCGTGGTTCTACATAAACACACACTTCCTCTTTAACAGGAAATGAAGCAGAGTTGCATCAAATTTATTGGAATTTTATTCCAAAACCTCGACGGAGCGCCTTCGCTGAACGATCATTTTGTTACATTTTGTAACTTCAAAGAAACCATTCTGCATACATTTACAAGATGTTAGTGAATACCTTCGTACCGCAACGATCAAAGGGATACATTTTTCTTACAAAAATAGAAAATAGCAGAAATATTTAATAGCCTCCTTTAAACGAACAATACAGTTTCAAAGGCAGGGAAATGCTCCAACAGATGTATACTGTTCTTGAAGAAAATGTTAAATGTAGTATAAACGATACTATTTCGTCTGGCTGCCTCAAAAACTTGTTGACGTCCATTTCGCGTGTTATTTGAACCGTGAGTTCTACCAGCGAATGGAAGAAAATTGTTATGGCCAAGTAAAATATGAGAGACACTTTCGGTATAACGAAATTATATTATTATCTACACGAATTTAAACAAGAGGAAAGTTTTGTTCGTTCCTTATGTATAAACTCTAAAAACTCTAGAAAGTTCTTTCGCCAACGTGGATATTGGAATGATAAAAGTAACATAGGCTATATAAAAGTCGCAAAATAAAATGAACTTTTTCTGGTGATTGGTTTTTCCGAAGCGAACGACGGCAGTTACCAGTAAGGTTATGGAAATATAGCTTGGCAACACTATTTCGGACTTACTTATTGATACTTCACAATTACAAAGAATAGAAAACAATGTCGTACAATTTTAATAAGCCTTAGTCCATACTCGTCTTCATTATGAACTTGACTTGAATTCCCCGAAAAGTCCCCCATTCTTACACTACTAAGAACAACATCCTAATGTGAATTTTCCAGAGCATGAAACTACTATTTACCTAATAGGATACCTAAAAGAGGCCAGGCATCCCAGCATAATTTTCATTTAAAAAAGGTTCCTTTTAATAGTCGTTTGCCTTTATAAGGGCTTAATATATTGAAAAACTAATGAAACTGTGGTAAAGACGAGGGGTTAATGAATCGTAAGGTTAATTAATGAAGGGGTGAGGAGTGTATCGAGCGTGTGAAAGCGACGAGGCATTCCGTGCAATCAGTACGAGCTGCCCTTAAAAGGCAGGCATTCCGGAGACGCTATGCATCGTTCGCGAGATGTTGCTAGAGGTTTTTTTAAGTTATGAGCAGGCAAACGAATAGACGGGTTCCTGCCAGTAATCACCACCGCCTATAAACACTAAGAACACCGCACTGGGATGGTTCTAACGCGGTGGTCACAGGAACGATGTAATATAGCCACACGCCGGGAAGACATACATTGCTGCAGCTACTGGAATCAATAACGTCAACAAATGACCCCGGACTACAATATTCCGCGGAATTCAGGGCGGAAGACAGGAGAATAACTGGAGGACGGAATGAGCAAAAAGAAAAATAGCTTACAAGCCCCCAACAGGAACCCGATAGATCTATTAGTGTCTGTTTCAGGTGGTAACCAACCGGCCTTGCAAAAATATATTATTTCCGCTCCCCCTACCACCGAGCAGTTGTCTTCTGCCGCTTCTTATGACATTCTGGTCTGCTAATATGGTACTAGGTTTGGTATTACAACCCGCCACGACACCACACGCCATGAAAGTTTCTGTTTAGTGTTAACAAGTAGAAATCGATGAACAGTGTAGGTGTATCTCGATTGGCGTAGTTTCGTAAAGTATCTGCATATTTTAAATTAATGTCAACTTTTCTTGTTAAAGTTTCACAGAGTTCTTGGATTATTGCAAAATAAACTAACTTCAACAACGGATTCCTACTAATTAATGTTTCATATTTGCTCCTAACATTGTATAATAGTGGATATATTTTCTTTATTGTAACATTAGCTATTAACAAACGGGAACAAGAACATTGAAATTATTGATGGCTACAACCGGACCTTTCTACGAACGCGTTTGCCAATATGTTCCACTGGCATGGCAATGTTCTCGGTGCTCGGTGGCCCCCAACCGAGCTCGGTTCTCTCATACTAGGGAGGCCTAGAGCACACTTCACCACGTTGCTGTGATGCGAATTGAGGAAGGATTAGAGGCCAAATGTGGGAAGTTTTTATGCCACCCGACCGCCGACGACAAAATTTAGAGATTTTCTCTTACAATAAGAGCTCGCACTGACGGCTGTACGTACCCTTCAAAGCTCGGCAAAGGTCAAGGTATTTTTACCACTGGGAGTTCTTTATTATCCCATTGAATGCGCCCGCTGTTGCCTAACTTGATTGATCAGTAAGGGAGGGCGCAAGCCGCCAGGCTACGAGCGCACTAAGTACCCGCACCAGGTACTTCCTATTATAAAAGTGAAACTCTTGTGTTACTGGTTGCCGGTGACGCAACAAATGGCTCGTTGTGCCGTCCACGGTATGTATGGTGGTCGGCGTACAGAGGACGACTCAGATGTCGTTAACTGATGCGTACTAACTGGAGGCGGAACGGTGTGGAACTTTTACTGCGCATATTTCACTGGTATACAATGTAATGTTTAATTGCGGACATACGCTACGTACATAGCTAAATAATGTTTCTTTTAGTTTCAGCAATATGAGCAGACGGGCGCGGGCCCCTGCCTCATCATTCGTCGTGGACACCCATCACTGTCTCGCTCCGCGGCTCGGGTCTCCGTTCAATGTAAATGGTACAGGCCATACTCCACCACGCTGGCCCAGGGTGAATTGCAGGAATTCACAGACCTTTGAAATTTTATTGAGAGTTTTCAGGAGTGCAGGGTTCCTCACAATGTTATCCTTTACCGTCACAAGTAATTCAACTTCAGATACGCACACACTTTGTAAATTAGAGGTGACGCAGGATTTGAACCCAGGGCCTGCCGTTCGAGAGACCAAAGTTCAAACCACAAGGCTACCACGGGCCACGTGATTACCCACGGCATTAGCAACATTTGTCAGTTACAGTTCATAATGTGTTCATTGAAAAAACACTAAACATTATATCGACAAGCAATAGGTAGTATTCGTAGTCGTAATGAATTTATTATATTAATACTGGCTTCCGCCCGCGACTTCGTTCGCGTGGAATAGTTACTTTTGGCTAACCCGCGACTTCCTTCCTACCCGTTATTCATGGTTTTTACGAAACTTTAACCGCTTACACATGTTTTCGTCTTCCTTTATCATGCGTACCGCGAAGGACTGGAATAAGTTACCCGCGTCCGTGTTCCCGTTCGAATACAATGTGAACGTATTCAAATCAAGAGTGAACAGGCTTCTGCTGAATTAGTGCGCCCTACCAGACCAGATCGCTGCTTACCATAATAGGAAACAAATCCCCCGGTTTTGAAACATACTTCATTGGTGCTGCGCTCCAACAGGAGCAACAGCTCTTAACGTGATGATATATAAGCTATAGTCTTCCTCGATTAATGGGCTATCTAACACTGAAAGATTTTTTCCAATCGAACCAGTAGTTCCTGAGATCATTAGCGCGTTCAAGGAAACACATTATTCAGGTTTATAATATTAATTATCTATATTAATTATTTAATCGAATAAATTATTGAAAAAAACTCTAAACCTACTCGTCAAATGTCGCTCAAATTTGAATGGGACCACAATACAAGCACTAACTTTCAAATGGAAAAAAGAATCTTAACATACGGTACATACACACAGTAACGATGTAACGAACATTTTGAAGTCTACCAAAGGAGTGAGCGCAGTATACTGCGGCGTCTGGTAGCTCCTGCCCACTGTTTCCTATAACTAATTCATTAAGTATTTAGTGGCCGCACTGCGCCACCGCCGCATGGCCGCATGGCCGCACGGTCGAGCCGCAGCCGACACCAACACATTTGGTTCCATTGATTTACTTATTGGTTTTAACTGGCTCCAAATAAAAGACTGGTTGGTCTGTTAGTGGGACCGACTACGCCGGAGGTCGTGGGATCGATTGCAATCCAAGACAATCCAAGATCTGTGTTGAGCAGTCTTGGTGTAAAAAGATTTATATTAATTTCATGATCATTATAAAAATCCTGCAGTTTTCCCAATTCTATTTGAAGACGGCGTTACATGTTTTCTATTTCATTCTTCTCTATTAAACGTCTAGAGTTTTAGAGCTTCATAGGACTGTTAGAGTGCATTTAGCTAGGGAAGTTACCTACCAAATCAAGCGTTTTATTTAATAACTACTTACCGAAATAGCAACCTAGCAACGAACAAATCAATGTCCCCTCCAAAGTACAGAAGCCTTTAAAATATTAGCGGTCACATATTGTACGTGTCGATCGCGGTCCATCGCGGTCCATCGCTTGGAATGGACACCAACTGCCGAGCCTGACCCTTCTTGCACTTCATTAAGTACTAATGATCTTATAAATGTTCACCCACTTTTATATCCAAAACAAATAATATCGATTGTACTTATAAGAATGTTAGTTACCCATTGTCACACGTGGTGAGCGCTGTTAATGGGTGATGGAGAATAATTGATTTATTATTATCGTCGGCCGCAGTAACTATTACATCTGGTTTCCATAAAAGGTATAAGAATGCGAAGAGGAGTGCGTTTACCGCAGTCGCAGTCGCGGCATTTACAGCGGCCGCAGTCGCAGTCCCCGCGTGGCCTCTATCGACACGATACTCACAATAGCTACGTATGGCTATGAATCATATTCTAAAGTTTATTGCACTCTGAAAGCACAACAGAACTCTGCGGTGAGTGTTCTGTGCACATTTGTATATTCAAATTTGAGTCAAAACTGTTGAACCGTTGGATAAACTTTGTGCGCTTGATCCAGTCGGGGTTCAAGCCGCAGGGCTTTCACCTTTAGCAGGTCCAGCTTACGCCAGCAGTATAATAATATTATCTCCGCTCAATTGAAGAGGTAAAATTATTATATATATAAGTATGGAGCTAATTTGTATTGAAAAGTAATCATTTCAAAGAGTACTTCCCTTTAAAATACTTCCGCACTAGAATTCTCTGTGCCGAGGATGGCAGACTCAACACCTATGACCCTAGAACAAATATTTATCTGCCGGAAATTGACGAAAGTCCTGTCCGCAACTAACGCGCACAGCCACGGCGCGAGGACTATGTATATTCGTGCTAGTAGTGGCATGATAGCAAGTCAGCAACCGAGTTGTGCAAGCGCCCACGTATTCAAATAAATAGGAGGCCAATAACTTTCCTATTGAAACTAAATCGTCTAGTCACGACCAAATAACTCATGTGTAGGGTTAGCAACCTTCATCGATATGGAACGGTCCATGTTTCTATATGCGGTTGGTGTCATAACTTTCATTTCAATATTTCGTTTTGATAGCTTTCAGCACACACGACCGATCGTTTGACAACCCATTCAAGCAAGAGGGTGGTAGCCAGCCAGCTGAGCTCCACAAGCGAACTTTACCACCGAGCAGCTGCTGCAAGCCAGCATGGGACTTGGCTTTGTATTCTAAGACGCCCCAATACAGCGAGTTAGTTAGCTTGGCGTTTCAGCCCATAAATATTGTTGGAAGCTATTTTTTATCTATGCCAAAGACAATCGTGCATAGTGATGAGTCTCTTTAATGAATGTTTTGAATATATGACAGCATTTTATTATTTACATTTATTAATGGCAAGAATCCAGATATGTTCCTATAATTGTCGAAAAAGTATATATTTTTCAAATTGTATGTCTCAAATACTATATCTAGTTGGATGTATAGAGATGGGATCCTCTTAGCCCCCAACCTGAGCCAGAAACCGGCCACGCCCGCGCCAATATATTAAAAAAGATGTCAATAACATTCTCGTCATCAATACAGTGATAAAAGTACCAGAGGAAATCAGAACTATTCAGACACAGCAATATTTCAAGTGTTCATTTCGTTAAAGTCAATCCAGGTTGTTGTGAACGTATCCCCACTCGTGTCGGGGGCCGGCGCCGGGGACAGCGGGGAGAGGACGACGGGGCCGTTAACGGGCCCGCCCGACGATTCTCGTTTTACCAAACAATTTGAATTCGTTCGAGTTCAAGCATCGTTCGATTGCATTCCATCGAAAATCTGGTATTCACATCTATATTTACTGCGCTTACATAGAATTTCAACTCTATACGATCTGAATACAGTTGACATTTCGTTGAGAAACGACCGTTGATTTGAACGGCATTTGAAAGCCGATTTCGAAAATGAATACCAAATTGCGATTCAACGACAAAGCCTCTACGATATCGTTACGGCTTGTGAAACAAGAATCAGCCTGCATGGACACTTTACGTGAGAAATTTCTGATCGTACATAGTCGTCTCCATTTTATAAAATGTCAATTGAAACGGTCACACTTGAGTAACAAACATTTCCGTTGAAGGAGTAACAAACATTTCCGCATTTATAATATTAGCAGGAATTTAATTTAAATTTCTCTCGAAACACTACATTAGCACTGGTCCTTATTTACTTATGACGACACCGTTTCGTACTCATTAAAATAAATATAATAATATTGCAAATTAAAAAATTTGTGTTCTTTTTATTACCTCTTTGCCGTATAAAATTACAAATGATAATTTTAATTATTCCTATTTACCTACTGTACTTGAATTAATTTTATGCTAACATGCCTATTTCGTTTCAGATATCGCGTAGAAGTTAGTGTATTTAATTTTGGTCCTTACAAGAATCAA
This sequence comes from Asbolis capucinus, assembly GCA_018249125.1. Lineage (NCBI taxonomy): Eukaryota > Metazoa > Arthropoda > Insecta > Lepidoptera > Hesperiidae > Asbolis > Asbolis capucinus. Next base: position 15,166 of record DWJZ01000757.1, read on the forward strand.
TGAACAATTTACAGCAGGGGTGGGCAACCCGCGGGCCGCATGTGGCCCTATGAGCAATTTAAAATTAGATTTTTTATGTTTAGAAGGTCAAACAGTGTGTCAAAATATAAAATAATACAACATAAAAAGTAATATGATACAAAAATTGAGTAAGTATATAAAAACTTAGTAACTCTAAAACATTAAATAGATTTGATTAAGTATAATTAATGCTAATGTATGTGCAACCCTCTAGCAAAATGTCAAATTTAAAATTGGCCCTTTCATTCAAAAGGTTGCTCACCTCTGATTTACAGGATTCTTTTTCCTTCGTAAGAAGAAGTATCAGCGACGAGTCTCCTTACTTCAGTCAACTAAAAGGTGAACAGACGTCAAATATAGCTCGATGAGGCTTACTTCGACTGCGTCACTGTATAATGTTAGTGAGAGCATTCTCGTGTTCTGCGATGTGCTCACAGGACAAGGACGATTCACTCTAATATCAACCGATAGTCAATATTTTGTTCAGTACTAACTTCTGTTTATATGTGACTCTCTTCATGGTAAAACGTACTTGTAACAAGGTAGAAGTATAAGAAAAAGCAAGGGAGGACAACGTGCCTATGCATGAAATTATAAAGATATTATAAACAAATAAATATTTCAGGACAACTTACACACGGCCATCTGATCCCAAAGTAAGCGTTTAGCTTGTAATATGGTGATCAAATACAAAACAAATGTACCGGGGGTTCCGAAATAGAACTTTTCATTTTATTGACATATGCTAAGCTTAATATTTAAATATTCCGTCGACGGCTCTATGTTATGACTCGTGCATATCGTGGAGAGAGAAGTATTTAATAGTTGTTAAAACGTGAAGTGACCGCGTAACAGAACGAGTCGTGTCGAATTACAGAGCGTGTCGTTGTGTCCCGGGACCGGCGTGGTCTCCAGACGGGACCGGCCGGTTCTGAGCAGCGGTTCTGCTAGGCGGTCCACTATGTGATATAATGAACGACACGCAGTGAAATACAACACACAAGCAGTAATAGCCCAATGGTTTGAACTGAGTTTTTATCCCCTAATTTCAATGAGTCCACCTGTATATACACAAAATATAATGTGCTGCAATTTCAATGTACCTTAACATCATTGCATACCACAGACTGTCCCCCTGCTGGACGTCAATCACCTCTCAAGATGCGAGAGGTCTAGGTCAGAGTCTACCATGCCAGCAGATTGGCAGACATCACACGCCTTAGAGAATTTAATTGGAAACACTCAGGAGTGCAGGTTTTCGTTCACCGAAGCAGATGATAACTAACTTCTGATGCGTATGACATATAATACTGTAGCAGACGCAACCCCCTCATCGTTTTTGTATCGTTGCTAAAAATAATCGTAGTAGACCTTACGAGTCGTATTGTAAACTGCTCAAAACAGAATAGGGCCCACCATGTTTTTTTGCTGTAATTTAATATTGACCATACATACATATGTATGTATGTAGTTTTTATGAATACACATGTTAAAAGTAGTGATTCAGGGATAGTTTAATAATTAACAATAGAAACATTTGTTTATTTTGAATAACCAAAACAAAAGGTGTCTTGATCTTTACAACTTACTTACTTTACAAATTGTTATATGTACTAGCAAGTTAAAACGCGTGGTACATATGTGCCAGTTTCTCGTCTGCAAGCGAAGACATAGTTCTGAATAGACGTCATTACATTGCTCTGGGACATCGCGACATCTCAAAAGCTCAAATTTAGATGAAATTCTATCATATATAATATACCTCGTTGATTAACTCAGAGCTTAGTGTAGGTCCTGCGTCACACCGTCGCTACAAACTAAGAGTAAGGAGCGAGTCAAGAGCCGTCGCGAAATCTTGTGTCATTTTGTTTTCCAAAATAGTTAGGCATTAAAGGTGCGATCTTATTGGACTTGGTGGACAGCGTTAATAAGAGTCCTCGAGGCGTCGAGGAGTTCAACTTGCTAATGATTTTACCTGGCGCTATTCCACTTGACGAGACTTGATATAATGATCACGATGAGATTACGGGCCACATGCCGCTGCAATGATTTGCCGACCGCTGGTGTAGACAGCAGACTGTGCTTTTGAACGGCGCAGCTACGTATTCCACGTGCCCGCCCTCTGCCCGCACTTCGGTGCGCCCGTCATCACTACAAAATTGCCTGCTACTCAACGTCAACGCAGTATTCCAACGGTAACTGAATTTTATATACATCCATCCATTACATACATTCAATAATGCAAATTTTCTCCTTTTAATATTAGAAAGATAGACAGCTATGGGTTACAGTGAGAGAGAAATTCAAAATTAAAATCTTGCAATGTACATTAATACTTTGAATATTAACTTTCATGAAACTATGTACATAGTATATAAGGGTATATTAATCTGTGCATCCACCAAAATTGCATTTTAAAATTCATCCTTTCACTATTGAAGTGTCCCTGTAAGCGATCCTGAAGAATAATTATTCAAAGTCTCAAGTTATAATTATTCATCGGGGATATGGAAGAATTATCGGGAATTCCATGCCAAGCGGCGCGAGCCGAGGCGGTGAGGTCAGTCGACAGCAAGTAAAAATGGCTCGCTGAACACCCGAATCTGTTTGATTAGTGTTTCAGTGTCGTGAGATGAATAATCAATTCATTCATTACAATTCATTCATTCATTACAATGAATTTATATGAACGCAGGCTGTGTATCAAGCTTGGTATTAGTCTGTTATAGTATTGTCTTCCAAGACGAGCCTGAATGGAGTTCTTCTAATTAATACCATGTAACGGAGCGCCCGACTTCATTAATTTTTTACTTTTTTTAATGATCATTTATCATTGTAAGATTCAGGAGTGTCTGAATACATGATTATTATAAACAGCTGACTCAGTCAGTGCGACTCAGTCGCAGGCGCGCTGTCGTCGCGGACGACTCCTGATGAAGGACCTCGGACAGGTCCTAAACTAGTCCGGCGAGTCCGACCATATGGACATTTATATCAAAATACCACCCGTCGAAAAACATCGAACAATTTGTTTCTTGTTACGATATAATAGCTTGTACGGCAAAAACATCATTACAATTATTTACTCACTCAATACAGTAGTTCTTAAAGAAAATGACGGAACTGAAACGGAAATACTTCCAGCAGTAATAGTCCACCAGCCAGCTGACCCGTCTAGCTGTCACCTGACAGAGGTCGTTAGCCGATTGCCCGGTGAGCTCCACGGGGCATCGATCTAAAAGACGATTCCATTAGTATTCATGACGTCGCTCGCTACCGAGTTCTCACACTAGATCCTGGCGAGTTGAAGTGACAAGTAAAGCTGTGTTGAGACAGGGCGGGAGCTCCTCCGCCTCTATCTGCAGACTCATCGAGGCCTCATCAATTTATCGAGGATCAAGTAATCAAGGGCGCGCTACGTTCCTGTTTCATCGGTTTTTCAATACTGATCAAATAAACGCTTTTTGGAGCTAACGAGGACTTCAGTAACTCCATACGATACCGCCGGATGTGTCTCGTAGGTGTCAGCAAAAAGCAAAACGGAAATTTCAGTATGATTCATTTTGTAGATATTCCTAAAAATTGTAACTGACCAAATATTTTTTTAAAAATGGTAAATTATCAATCTCGCTTATATGATATTAGTTAACTATTACCATCAACAAATTGTTTAGAATTTCTCACTCAGAAGAAAATAAAGCAAAAAACCATCAGAGCGATTTGGATTTTTTTGTTGAAAAATTAGGGAGATCTTGGCAAGACGCTGTGAGGCGAGGGTTGCCGTTGATGTCGGATTACTACCCATTAAACACAACCAGCCGTCTGATGTGACGAGACTCCTGGCTCCCATCTGAACGCGCCAGAGCGTCCCCTGCTGAACAGAGACAATAGAAATGAAATACACGGTAATTCATAGGTACTAATTCATACCCACGCTTCCATACAAATATTGTTCATCTTTCACGTCGAAACGGAGCAATAGACTGACGTGATTTTTTATGTGTTAATAGTTGGCGGTCGGAGGGTGACATAGGCCGCTCCGTATGCACGGTCCGCGCGAGCGGTGCCCAGTGGCAAAATATTACAGAAATATCACTTACTTCATTGAAGGGCAATGTAATGTTTCACAGAGATGAAATATAGTTCCTACTATATATGTAAGTGATAAGTGTACCCCGGAGGGTAGTTGGTTATTTAGCGGCGCTGTAGGATGAAAGGCGGTATGAAGGTCTAATAATGTTGGTCGCCAGCGAGAGAGACGCAAGTTCCGTTTATACCGTAGCTACCAATTCTAATAGTGACTTAAAGTTAAACTAACTTTCGTAACTGCAATTACCAACTAATTCTGGAACTTCTGTGTATAACTAATGCTGAAGCTCGTGAACGGAATACTTTACTTTATGGTCATTAATTACATATGATATGTCTATAAAATTGTGATTGCCGAACGGTTTCAATGTGGGAGGTCCAGGGTTCGAATCCTGCACGCTCCTGTAACGTGAGTTATGTGCGTGTTCCATCTAAACATTCTGAGATGTCTGCCCTCTTGACAGTTCTCCATAAAGTTCTCGAACGTGTGTAAAATCCATCGATCTGCACTTGGCCAGCGTGGTGGACTATGGCCTATATCCCTCACACTGTAAGAGGAGCCTGGAGGCCGGCTGCGTCACAGCCAGGGTATGTAATGATGGTGAAGTATACACATACTCGTATATTCATAGTAATTCGTGTCATTAATCGTCAAATGTACTGTAATTACAATTTTTGTGACCACAGAAATAAATAACATTTTTACTATCTCTCGAAAGATTGGTATCAAATTAATTCCCAGTCCCAATAGTGGAACGGTTAAAGGTGGTAGTTATAAACAATTTATGTTAATGAATGAATTGTTAACCCCGGTGTATTTTTGAAGGCTGCAGCAACTACAATACACCTGTCGCGCGCGGTCAAGGCGACCACCCGCGCCAGAACTGACGCTCAATGGCCAGTGGTATCGATCGACAGATCGACAGATCGACAGCTTGATAACAACTCTTAGATATTATATACCATTCACATTGTATCGATAAAAATAATGGACTTAGATAAATATGCGAAATACTAAAACTCTATCACACTACACGTTAAAGAAATACTTTGAGAAGTGGTTCTCCTAGAGGAAAAATTGTCGTATTACTAAGCGATTATAGTGTCAAAGGCAAACTGAGCACAGAGTAGGAGTGTGTCATGAGAGCTGCAGGTCGATTTTTAAAGTTAGTAATTAAAAAATTACTAAAGATGTACCGACTAGTCGGTGAAGCCGATCGAATCGACTGATTGATCGGCGATGAGTCGGTCGCTGCAGTCGGCTAGCGACATGTTCGGCACATCTTTACAAATCACTAATCAATCCATAATTTTCATAATATCAAAGTTATTCTCCTATTATAAATTACTCGATGTCTTCCCAAAGTTGATAAGCAACTATTATTTGACCTCGATAACATTCGTAACTTATACTGAATTATGTGCATTTTTATATTTCTCTGTACCGTAGATCCGTATTTAAATCAATAATGTTAATTTTCGACTTTCGTTAACTGAGCTTACTGACGTTGGTTACTAAAACGAAAATAAATACTTTTCATTTCATTGAAATGTGCACATTATTTATTCGATATATGTATTTAATGAATAAATGATCTAGTATTAGGAACGTCTTCAACTGTCATTAGTGTTTAACATTGATGCACCAGTTCCATATTTTAGGTTGTCTTCGGAACACGTGATCACTATTGTGCCCGAAACAAAAAGTTACTCTACTCTAGCATTATACTCATACACTACCGCTCTTTGTACTGTAAATATACTGAAAGCTGTCAGTAATGGCCTGGATTCAAGTTACTTGGTGTAGTCGGCAGACTGTCCCGGGATCGATTCCTTGTTGGAGCAGGCACCGATTACTTGCTTATAGTTTTACTAAGACAAATTATACAAATTAATAGAAAACAAAAATTTACTAAGATATTTAAAAACACAATCTTTAATTATAAAGCCCTAATGAGAATAAACACATTTAAACAAGTTTAATAACTGTATTGTTATCCGTTGAGGAGTTCCCTTGTCTGGAACCAATCCTAACGTAGTATCAGGTCATGCTTGTCGTAACAATGCATTGTCATCGGAACTGAAGCAGTATGCAAAATTTCAGCTTAGTAATATGAGAGGAAGTGGGTCAAATTAGGCTTGCAAGATTTGACTCGTAACAAACAAATACACTAACATGCTAATATATGTATGTCTGTACAAATATATGTATACTGCAAGTTAAATAACAGCTTGTAAATAACGTTCCAAGAAAATTAAATAAACAAAAATGTTAAATATTTATCATTCTTCAATGGAAAGAAGAAACTACGCTGTCTTAACTCATTTAATTGGCCCGAGGAGTAAAAAGCTTTATTGTTGCTGCGCTAGGCGCGGACGCTACGACAGACAACTATGTTGTTTTGTCAACTATATAGGGTTACTGGTAATTCGGCCTTTTCCCGCTAGAGGGTTGTAGGACAGGTCATTTGTGACGTGTTTGACCAAATAATAACCTATCCGAAAATTAACCATTTTTGAGATATTTTGAATTTCCTATTTTGTGGTAAAAACAACAGATAAACAACTTAAGACCCGAATGATAAAAAAAGCGTCCAAACTAAATATTATTTTATTTACCTAATTAGTGGGCATACTGATACTTAATATCCAGGTCATAAATTCAGCGTAACTGAATATGTTTAAAAATAGAACCTTCAAACATTAAAAAAAAACGATTTCCCGCATGTATTTCGTCACAAAATCTAAGATTACTCAAAAAAATACTTGTAAAAATTTTGTGCAAATTATCAAACAACATCTGCAACTTACTAGCTATCCAACAAGGTATAAAAGTTTATGATAAGTCATAAACCTCTGTTACAATACGATAAAGAACGCCAATACGATACGATAATGGTCGTTGACGAATTCCCGGGAAGCGGCTACCTGTGTTGCGGCTTTACCAATGGTTGTGACGGGTTGCTAGATAATTAGTTATTTGTGATTTGTTCTTGAAAGAGGTTCATTACTTACTGATTAGTCTGCTCGTGCATTTCGTAGTGTTCAGATGCTACTACGTTTTATTTCGATTAATCACTGACTTGTTACTGGACTAGTGTTTACTACTTTCTGTGACTCTGCTCGTGTACTGGACTCTGACTGACTGTTTACGCGACGAATTGGCGTTAGTTTGGGCTTTTACGAACTAAGAATATCCTTTATTGCGACGGAGACTCTACTGCTGCTCGTCGTCAATATCTGGCTCGATTCCCTCAGCGCCGTGAACCGGCCGTTCAGGGGATATCGGCGTATTGGGAGACTGGTAGAGTTCAAAGACGGCAAAGTGATGCCGAGATACCTTACATTAGGTACGCTGATAAAAAAGCCTTTGCGTTATTTCAGACTCTATCTCTGTTACGCATTTAATTTTTCGTTCAGTAGGTTTTGAGTGAAGGAGTAACAAACTATCGCATTTATAACATTAGTAGGATAAGGATTACAGAACTGTACGTCATGGGACAAACTTCTATCTACGATTATAAAGTAAACAATTTGTGTCTAAAATAACAAGTAAAGCTTAAGAAGTTCCCTCCCCAGACTAAGTGGACGCCACAACACAGGCGGATTGCCGAAAACCATTAATAAAACAGACGTACCACGAGGTCGGAATTGAGCTTTTCTTAGAGGTATTTGTTCGGTGGATCGTGCAGGGAGAAGTATGCGGCGCGACCTTCAACATTAATACCCCGGTTTCACATTCATAACAGGGGAACGAGGTCGACAGTTTATTATTAATCGGCAAGTGGCTATAAAGGTTCATATTGAGGCGAGTGGTTGTGTGGCGCACCTGCCGCTCGCCAACATCCACTGATACCTACTAGATCCCTAGCTCGGTTACTTTTATAAATGTTGTTTATGCACGATTACGCAATTTGATAGTGAGCGGTGGATCTAATTTCAATTTTGTAATTGTAATTTGTACACAGTTTTCCTTTCTCCCCGACCGGCGTTCGTTGCCCATCTTGGATGAGTGACACATATGAATAGTAAGAAGGATGACCGAAGATAGGGAACAAAAAGAGAACTGGCTCTGAAGATTCCAGCCGAAATATGATGAGAGTTTGGCGGCTGATTCAAGCAAGAGAAAGGTAGCCAGTTAAACGGGCTTCACAGAAAATATGAATCCTTCCCTACCACGGAGCGGCTGGCTCCTGTGACCTTCCATGACATTCAGGTGTGGCAGCGTGGGACTGAGGTTCGTGTTTTAGCCGCCCCATACACCTAAAATCTTAAAAATGTCTTTCAGTCCTTGCCATGATTGCCATTATTTAAAAAAATAATCAAGTGGAAGATGCTTGTAACAAAAAAATATTTCCTTATAGGAATGAGTAATATTTACTGGACACAGTAGGTACCCAGTCGTACACATATAAAAATTATATATTCATAAACATAATGGCGGCAACAGGAAATGTAAGTGGCGCTAGAGCGGATATGAGTGTGACGTCACGGGAGGGCTGGCGTAGTTCCGGCTTCACCGGGAACAATACATTCCGTGCGGCCCTTGTGGCTTATGAATGGCCCTCCCATTACGGGGCCCTCGCGCCGCCGCCAATGTATTTGAGTGCCTGTGATTTCACCAGACAATACTGATCATAAAACTTCTTACAAGTAATCATTCTGACTTAAGTAGACAAAAAATATATTAACTTTTGCTTACTTTACTCCATCGCTAATATTGTGACATCCGAGCCCAGCAGTGGGACACTTATGGGCTACAATCAAAATCAATTGTTTTTTTTCTATATTTTAAACATGATACTTACGCTCTAACGCTTACGCATTCATACAGTGGCGACATGTACACCCATATGAATAGCCATAACCGCAGAATAAACGTGCCACAACGCACCGTCCAGGAATCGAACCCGAGACTGCTGTTTGCTTCGACAGCAAGACAGTCATTTTTAGTGGTGACTAGTAGGTGACACGTTCGTTAAGTTACTAGTATGTTAAACATATGTAATGTTGATGACTGGTGAGGAAGTCAGGAACAAAGTCGACATGCAATCATCCTTAAATTATTAATTTATCAAAATGTTTAAGTACCTGATTTAAATACGTACCTACAGCTAGCTCTCTAACAATTTTGGATTATAGATTTTTCGAAAAGGAAGTTGTTACAGCTGGTATATTCTTCGATATTAATATTATAAATGTGAGTGTGTGTGTTTGTCCGTTTTTCACGTCGAAGCAGAGCGACGGAATGAAGTGTTTTATTATGAGGAGACCGTTGATGTGTGGTCTGTCAACATTGGGACCACGAGGGCGGAGCCACGCACAGAACCTAGCCAAAAACAGCACGAATGGTGTCGAGATGGTGTCTTGTTTCACTCTACGGACTTCCACTCTACCTAAAGACTTTTCAAGGCACCACATAACAACATTCATCATAGTAGCTTTATTATAGTTAGTTGAGTAACATGACGCGGAAATTCAAAGTATTTTATTACGATAACTCGCCCTAATGAATGTGATTTGGTGGTAACATAGAAACGCAACTAGCCAAGGTCAGGTGAGGTCAAACTCACTGCACGTATAACACTCTTTTTTGGTTTCGCCACAATGGACTTCCTGACAAGTTATTAGATATATATAAGTACAATCAGAAAATTATTGTATCAAAGTACTTCATATTAGTAAATTATAGTATACAGTAAATTACATTATTCATATTAATGCTAAATAATATACCAAATTCAAATGCTAATTATTTATTTCGTCATAACAGCATACATTTAATAGACAATGTTGTTGTAACGCCTAATGTCGTCTAATGTAGACAATATGTAAGTATTATCGGCTTTATAAAAACAGCACAACATAAAACATAAAGTTATGCACAAAGCTGCTAAAAGTGAAGAGTGAACTTTTATTTTTCGTGTCGTGTCGTGACCTGCGTGCGGCGAGCGGCGTGCGGCGTGCGGCGTGCGGCTAGTGGCTAGGGTTGTCAAATTTTTATTACAAGAACAGAGTATATCTGTTTTAAATGTAGAGTACGGACTCATAAAAAGAAATTCATGTATTGAACATTTTAAAAATAGTAATTTTGGTACTTATAGCAGCACATAACAATTTTTCTTTTTGATTTTAAAAGATTATGCATCATTATATACGGTGACTAGTACTAATATGGTTATAAAAAATGTTGAAAAAAGACTGTTACAGCGTCCTCTGTCTGTGGTATAGATTGTAGAGTACGCCTACATGATATAGAGTACAATACTCTATCTTAGAATACGATTGGCAACCCTACGGGCGGCGTGCGCTACAAGGATAAGGAACATTTCACACTGATAGCGTCCCGATATCGGATCGGTAGCTGCAGGCCGGACAGCTAAGCTCTTGTACTACTTGATTATTAAATCATAAATAATAAGGACGTGTTGACGTATTTGACTTTTGTGGACATTCGGTGGCAAAATAAGAACTGAATATTACCATTTAAATGCAATACTTGTCGGCGGACAAGTTGCCGGTACCGTCGATTTAAATCTGAAGAGAGATTTAAATCTGTACTCTCCATTCACGTCAAACTCAAATGTCACATTTTGTCACGTCAAGTGTTGCCATAGTCAATATCGCTACTCCAACATCATTCCTTAGGCCTCCACATTTACTAAAAGAGACCCGTGCTCGACAAACAGGAAGATTGCCAGACGAATAAATAATTATAACTTAACTACCTAATTAATAAAATTATAGTCCTGTATTAATAGATGCTAACTGATGGACGACCCAAAACTGATTTAGAAATATTTGATCGCCAAATATTTCGGAACGTGCTATTCAAAAGAGAAAATGAGTTGGTGAAAGTGAACTTTTTTGAAGCGAAAATATCTAGAGTAATTTGAAGATGTAAGTTTTATTTCTATATCAATTAGTTAATTACTCTTTATAGCGGAACTCAAGGGACTCAGCATTTTTTATTTTTATACACAGTTATCGTTATATGAAGTGAATGAACAATATGTGGTTTACGCAAATCAACCAAGTTGTGCTCACTTCTATTTTTCAGGGAGTTTATTGTTATAAAGCATAACGTTATAAAGACTTCATCCTGTGTTTTCAAGCTTTAAGCCCGGGGAACGGTGTAGGCCGCCCTACTGGGCCCTAACGCCGTGAGCGGGCCGGTAATGGCCAGCGCCAACGGCCCGGTAATTGCATAAATCGCTTTTGTTGGCATTCCGCCTGCTCGAGCCGCGCGGTTCCGACTGCTCGTTCCCAGAAAAATGTGGGCGATGCTAGCTGCCCTGCAATAATATGAGATGGCAACGTGACCGGTGCTTATGTTGCAGGTTCTTTAAAATCGTGTACAGAAATAATATATAAAAATTCACACTCAGATTTCCGCGCCGCCGCGGCGCCGTAGTGAGCAAGTCGTTGGAGCATTTTACCGTCCGCGGATCTCTAATGAAATCGAAGTGGGATTAATTTTTTAAATGACTTTTATTAGTAGGTACTTTTTGTTATAGTGGAAATAGAGATACACACGTCATTCTCTAAAATTATCTATTACGGCTTAAAAGGTAGAACCCTGCGACGGAGGGACGCAAGGACACCAGATTTACTAAAAGCGTTCCATTTTCAACCGTCTTATGAAACCCCAATAATTAATGTAAAATATGGAGTTCAATTATATGGTCCGGTAAAGATGAGGACATCATTAACGTAGTTGAAGTCATGTTATAAAACTACTAAATCTATTTAGTAAAACAGTATTACTTAGAAAGACTGAACTACAACTTTGCTTAAATTTAAATGGGGCCACATGAGAAGCATCAGTTTTGGAACATCTTATGCTACAACTCAAATTAATGGGAATCGCATTGAGAATCTTGCTCTTTTTGAAGTTGTTTAAAAAGGATGTAAGTTATTATATAATATTGGTAAGATAGGACTGATATCAGGAGAAGTGAATGCAGAAGATGAAGGGGCCCACGTCATCGACAAGTACACCCTTTACGACAAAACCCAGTAACAAAATGAGTGATACCAACGAAACAAGCTTGTGCCTACCGAAACGTTAGGTTGTAACTCGCCCCATACAATATAATATTCAGCACCCTGCTTTGATAACTCATTACACAACTGGGGTCAAGGTACTAGCTGTGAGAGCTGGTCACAATGGGCTCTATCTCGAGATAATCAGTTCAGCCGCACTTTCTGACGGCCTGAGATTGACTGGAGCCGAGTACGCGCAGTACGACACACATACCTATTGCCTAGTTCCAGTAGCGGCGCGTGCCGTATTGCTCAGCTGATAAGCGGCGCGGCTGATTTTGAACTACTTTTATTATCGCTGTTATTTTTATATATGTAATGTATACGAATAAAGAGGTAGCAATTTTTCTAACATATTTTTTACTCAACTTACAATAGATGGCACACATTCTATGTAATTCTTACTGTTGATATGATGAAATACATGCATAGATAAATGAGTTATTGGTTTTAGGAGGAAATAGCTAAACGCTTTTTATTGGTGGCTTCATTCTATTGATGGCCCACTACTGAGCACAAGTACATACTGAGGAGGTCCAGAGCATACTGCACCACGCTGCTTAAATGCTTATTGCTGCAGGGGTGGCCAGCCCGGGTGTTGAACGTTTTTAACCCGCTCAAAGGCCTCTGACATAGCTTTTGCGTTTGCTATCTAACAATGACAACCGGGACCCACGGCTTTACGTGCCCTCCGAAGCACGGAAGCGCTCTAGAATTATTGCCACTAGCGGTCACGCATCCTCCTACCGTCCGCACCTACTGTTGCTTTACTTTTTCGATCACTCACAATGGAGGTAAGCCGCCGAGCTGTTAAAGCTTAAGTTTTTATTTAATTTCAACCCATCATGGCCCACTATTGAGCACGGGTCTCTTCTCTGAATGAGAAGCTTAAGTTAAGGCCGTAGTCCACCACGCTGGCCAAGTACGGATTGGCAGACTTCACACATCTTTGAGTTTTTCAAATTCCCCGGCATGCAGGTTTCCTCACGATGTTTTCTTTCACCGTTATAGCGAGTGATATTTAAATGCTTAAAACCCACA
>DWJZ01000758.1:0-28356 GCA_018249125.1 Asbolis capucinus
ACCTTATATTTTTAACGAAATGCCCGTTCTGACAGACAAACAGACACAATAATTCCAAAAACTATATTTTCGTGCTCCATCTCGATATTAGAGTCCCCCCCATCAACATTTTTAAAAACTATTCAACGTCCAGGAAACATGCATTTTGAGTATTATTATAGAGTATACATTTGTGTGTGTATTTTTCTATTATTATTTACGTAAAATCTGTTACAAATATGTACAGTTTTACATTGTATTTTTGTTATTTAATTTTGTACGTTACGATAAGTTTAGCGGATAAGTACTTCTTGATACATTCCACTATCGTAATAACAATGTTTGCTCATTTAATTTCATCGGTTGTAGTTGTACAAAGGTTTTCGCTTGTAGAATTATGTTTTTTTAATTTATTAATGAGAAATTGGTTTAAATTTAAGTTATTAAGAGCTTAATGAAAAATCAATTCTTTGTTAAATTTAACATTGACATTGAATGCATTCAAAGGGGAATCGTTACGTTTAAGAAACTATTTTTGTTAATTTATTTTGTTAACGTTTTTTATTTATTTCTTTGTCATAGATCGCGTGTGTTATTTTTTCATCGTAGAAATATAGTTCAAACATTTTTCTTACTTTGTGTTTTTGTGTTATTATACGATTTTATTATTTTAATGGACATGATTTTAATTTTGTATCATAATTTAAATTCTATTTCGTGTCTTTAAAAATTTGGTTCCTGTTATCATTATTCAGTTTCTTTTTTTAATTTATGTTTCTTAATGTTAAGTGCAAATAAATTTATTGCTTTCATTTTCCGTCTTTATTTTTTTCACCACACCACCGCATGTTGTTTTAATAATTTTACTTATTAATCTTTTTATTCATTCTTCTTTGTTATTACACTCTAAAGCATGTTTAGAAAATTGCATGTAGATTTGCATTTGCATTTTATTTCATTACTAGTTTCTGCGTGCGGCTTCGCCCACGTTGTATATTGATAAAAAGTAGCCTAGTCGCGTTCGTAGTAGTGCATATCATCCCAAGGGAATCTACAACGGGGATAAAATCTATCCTATGTTCATTTGTAGTCTATCTATGTGCCAAGTTTCATCATAATCCATTCCAAGCTCGTAAATGAAATCCAAACGTCCAAATACCCAAATATCTTTACAAACTTTCACATTTATGATATTAATAGGAATTTAAAATATTGCTAAAATAAAAACGGCCGTATTCAGGAGACCTAGAATACTACCCCAATCCCATGCTGGTGGACCAAGGTGTTCTAAGATACCAAGGCAACAGAAGTCAGCTAGCTTAGTGGTAGTTATTAATATAATTACTGTAGTCTTCGCGAAGCCAGGGCAACTACCACTCTCTTGCTTAAGTTAGCTGTCAAATGAGTGTCATGATTCGGCTGGGGGCCTGACAGCCAAGAAAATAACGTACCGTGATTAGTCGAAAAAGGCCAATAAGACTAATGTTTTGCCAGATGATTCGCCCTTATTGGGAAATCTAGGAGACTATGTAGTTGTTGTTCTATGCAAATAATTGTACAAAATAGGATTGAAAGCAGATTACATACAATCGTATACTACTTCGTCTTAAAAATCCGTAATATCGAGATAAATGTCTGTATAAATTTTTCTTTTTTAATTTGAACGGGGTACTCACGATTATTTTTATTTATACTGATATTATACCGGTATAAATTATGTTCAAATAGAGTAAAAATATCTACATATTCCATTGTTCAATGCGTATTTTTCATACTATTTTATTTATTTATTTTTGTTTAATGTGTCACAAGAGAAAATACAGCTAGATTATAATACTATGTTGAATTATATGTTAAACAGAAGAAGAAAAGTTTTCACAGATAGTTATTATCTACAACCTAACATCAGATTGACATAGCCAAAACAGATACTCATAATTATTTTATTAAAGAAACTTGATCTAAGTGAAGATTTATAGTGAGTTTAAACTTTGAATAGGAATATGTTGTCGTTATCTTGTCATTTCTATTCTAAGTTTAAAGGCATTGTGAAAGCTGCATTTATATTTTGAGTCAGCTGCCAGTCACATAACCTCAGGACCATTAGACCGGACAATTCTTTCCACATGCCATCAGGTTACTCATCTGCTCACTTGTTGTTTAATTTTCTAAAAATTCTACACACATTTTAACAGTGAATAAGATAAGTTTACAAAACATTCGCTTTTCCCGCTACTACGTCTACGTGGTACTCCTGTTCAGCCCTACACAGTCAACGTCACATCTAGTGCATGAAAGTGTGAAGCTTAGATAACGAAAAGCTTTCATCTATTTCAGCCCCTTTAAGCCTAATTTCGTGAATAAAAGTAGATGAAGTTTAACCTTAAGTTCAATTCTACCTATGGACGAAGTTTCGTCAAAATCGGTTCAGTAGTTAAAGCGTTAAAGATTAACAGCCAGAGTTACTTTCGCATTTTTTACTATGGTAAGGACTGTACCAACATACATACATACAATATTTGAACGTCTTCCCCTATCCGTACCACATATACCTAAGTGAACAATGATGACCCAGGATAAGGAAAGTGGAGTTTACCAGAGTTGGGCGATGGTGCTCACTGTCAATCAGATGCCGGCGTTCAATAGATATCAATAGATAGTCGATTACTGATTAAACTATTTTCATATTTTTAACATATTTCTATTCATTTCAAAGAAACATTTACGTAACTTGGTTTGGTATCTGATAACAGATAAATCTGTATACAGTGTGTACTAAGGAACGATTAAAGTATTCATTAATATCTCTGAGTGTGATAGTTACGGTTTCATTACTTTCATTCTGAATTACATACATTTAGATTCTAAATAACATACATTTAGAATACGGTACATATACCAAAATTACTTTTTTTTATTATTATCACCGTCTATCTGTTTCTGATGCGACTGGATAGATTTTGACGCGACTTTTACTGGCAGATAGCTGATGTAATAAGGAAGAAACTAGGTTTCTATTATAGAATAATAAAATATAAGTTATCGTAAAATAACTGAACAATATTTTTTTGTTAAATTCCACGCGAACAAAGACGCGGACACATTAAGCAATTTATAAAATTGATCTTATAACCTCGACATTTCCCATCGACACATCCACAGATTCCTGGGTTATCCACGGACGGCAGAAAGCGCGCACTCCTGGCCGTCGTCGCCAGGGAGCAGCACTACGCCACGTGCCTTCAATTTGGTCTTGTCAGATTCGTGTCACCTCTGGGAGAACGAGCAGATCTCATTGCTCCGAATGACCATCAACTCCTGTTCCAAAATATAGAAGAGGTACAAAGAAATGAAAGAACGAATACTTATACAATGTTACGAGTCATGAATATTTTACTCATGTATGTTTTTTAAGGTTCCGTACCCAAAGGGTAAAACGGCAGGTAAATTAGCTAAAATTTGCAAACAGCGAGCAATCAATAAACGATTAGCAAGATAAGCACAGACCATCAAAACATTGTATTACATACGTAATCGCTTTTCACTTGCCAATTGATACTATGAACTTTTTGCGACGAAACTACCGCCAATAACAATTAAGTAAACGCAGTCGTCGCGGATACGTAATACGAATTTGCAATCTTCGAGCAATTATCGCAAAATATTCGTCATTGCTTTCCGTTCGCAAGATACGTAATAAACCTACTGGACCCTATTGCTAAGACTGCTGTCCGTCTGTCATCAGGCTGTTTTCCATTAACTGTGATAGTAAGACAGTTGAAATGTTCACAGATAATGTATTTCACTTTACGTTGTAGTAATGAACACTAAAAACAGAATAAAATAAATATTTGAGGGTACATACAACTAAGGCATTTCTTTTGTTTGTTTTTTCTTGATATTGTAACCTGTCCGGCCTGTCAATATTCACAGAATATTCAATTATATATTCACTTTGACTTAAAATAAAACAATTATTTAAGGGGCTCTCTCATACAAGAAATGTGATTTTTTTGCCAGTTTTATAATGGTAAACCTTCTAGTAGTTTTTATCACATCTACCCAGGGTTGACTGGTGGACAATGCCATCAGGTATTAAGTGCCCTTTGTTCCTTTTTGTGAAGAGGTGACATTTATATAAATATAAATATTTTTTATTTTCAAATAATATACATAAATTATAATTTGCTTATCTGCCAAACTGTGCAACTGGGTAACTGTGTTAGTACGGAACACTTTCGCGTGTCTGACTCCCACTTGGCCGGTATTTTCAAGTATAACCTAAAAAATTAACTCGTGTATTGTATTCTCAGATTTTCAGGTTATCAGAAGAGGTCTTGGATCAAGTGGTGCAAGATGATGGTGAGATACAAACCTCGACGGTGGTTGCCGTTTATCTCCAAAAGACGCCTGTGTTCCTTAGTCTTTATAAGAAGTATTGTCTAGGATTAAAGAGAGCCGACTGTGTTCTGGTAAGATATTATGAAACACTATACTATATTAGCCACGCTTCATTTCAGAAGAGCTAGTTTTTAGAAAAAAGTACTTATTGTGACTTGTGAACAGTTGGACATATGATATTATAGTCCATAATACCATATTTGTATATATTGATACTTTATATAAAGTATTTTATAAAATTGTATTATTCTTGCCGCTAGGGTTGCTACCTTTTTTTTCTTGTTTATAATGTACAAGGGTCCATAAAAATAACGAAAAATTACATAATGGAATAAAAAAAACCATTTATTTTTCTTCATAAAACATATTTTCTTTACTTTTATTTGTATTAAATAATCACTGTATTTGTATAAAAGTAGATAGTAATTAGTATATTATTACCAGCTTTCTAGAGGATAATTAGCCAAAAAACATACAATAAATTTATAAAATTACTGTATTTTAATTTTTTTCTAATTACTTTGTCTTTTGTTTTATTTTTTTGCATCTTTTTATTCTGTAATTTAATTACAGTATAAAGACTCCCCTGGGATATTTCAGTTGCCTATATAATAGGCATGCGCCTAATTTAGGCAGCTGAAGAACACAGATTTTTAATATGAATAATTAAAAGAAGATTTATTAAAATATTTAAAAACACCACTGTAATTTCATAACAGTATTGTTAACCTTGTATGCTTTTTTTTCCTGTTGTGTTTATTGGTACCTGCCTCATATTCTCACCCTGACCCTGGGTTGGCTGGTAGATGCCATTAGGCATAAAGTCCGCCCTTTCTAAAACCTATTTCTACAATAAAGTATAAATAAATGCTCATAAAAATGCATAGTCATCAGATCGGAAGGTTTATGCAAAATTCCAACTCTGTAGTGTAAGAGGAAGTGGGTCTAATTAAGTTTGAAAGATTTGACCCGTAACAAACAAATATACTAACATATTAATATACAAACATGCACTACAATTTAAATAAAAGCTTGCAATAACCTTAATTAATTGCCTTGTAAATGTATATATTTGAATAAATACATATATTTTTTTATTTTAAAAAGGTTCTGTATTATACATTGTTTATTATTCAGGTAAAAAAGTCAAAAGACCCAAGTGGAGCGTTTTCTCGTTTCTGTACAAGCCCTCCTATACCTCGGAAACGACCCGACATTACCTCTCTGGTCCACAAACCTCTGGAACAGTTCAGGGAACTGCTGAGGCTGATGAGAGCAGCAGCTGCCTCCAGCGGGGTTGGACCTTATGACCAGTTAGAGAAAAAGCAGCTGCAAGTTATTGTTGAACAGTTACAGGTAAAGCAAATAATTTTATCGCAGTTAGAGACAAGCTTTCATAGGCTGACGGCTTGTTTGAAGTTAAGTGATGGTAAAATTTAAGCGACAGCGAGCGCAGTCCGTAGAAAGATGGGTGAGAACTGGTGGCAAAAATGATTCATTCAGGTTTCCGCACTTCAGAGGCCACATAAAGCAGTCGGTTGTTGTTAGATAGCAATCCTATATACTCCAGTCTGGTGTTGTTAATGTCAATCAACAATCTATCTTCTTTGTTGACTATAAGTTTACTTCTGGTTTCTTAGTTAACACAAGAACTAATAGAATTTATTACAATATTTATTGTGTTAAATTTTATTGTAATAATAATTGTGTAAATAATTAATTTATTGTAATAAATTCTAAGATCTATAATATATGTATATTGTAATAAATTCTATTAGTTTATTCTATGTAAAGTCCATTGACTTTAATCTATTAATGACCAAAAGTCAGGCCAATAACCAAGACCAAGGGACACGGTACTTGTGCGGATATGTTTTCACAAATAAATTTTTAAAAGCTCTGCTTTCATTATATGGTAATTTTAGGTTGGATATCAAGATGTCACAGCTGGTTCAGGTCTGATGGGGCTGGCTGGAGATGGAAAACCGCTTCTATCTGTAGCTGATTTGGAGAGTAGACTCGTGTTCACTAGGTGTAAGGTGAGCAAATATTTTGGTATTGTTACGCTATCGTAAGAGGATTTTTTCTTCAATAAAGTACATTAAGTGAGATAGTTATTCAGATATTAATTTATTATAATAATATTGTGTTTATTTCTTTGTTCGGAGGGCAAAACCGCCCGTCCGATTGCGATGTAACATTGTCAAACTAACACTTATGGGTAGATTTTATATATAGCAAATTACGAATATTTTAAGTACCCAGTCAAACTATAAAAGATATACAAAAGCTGTTATAGGAAAAGGTTTTCAATGTACTAAGTATTTACTGAAGTTAATTAAAGATTTGAAGCAATCGTGAAAAACAATTTACGGATGGTCCGTCAGTAGGTTGGTAGAAAAATTCTTTCATTATCAAGACACTCGAAAGTTAATGTTGATGTTCTTACTGAGTGTATATTTACAGGAACCAACTCGATTAACATTATTTCAATATGTAACATCATTAAACTTTCTTCCAGCCCTTCGTTCTAAGTACGCCAGGAAGACAATGGATCTTTGGTGGAGAATTGTCTAGAGTAGAAGGTCGAACTGTTCGGCCATACTGGGCACTACTGTTCTCAGATCTCCTTCTATTCGCCACTGTGTCCAGAGATCGAGTCCTGTTTGTAACAGAGGAACCAGTTGCTTTGGCAACTGTTTCAGAGACACAGTTCAATATTAGAAAGAAAGGTAAGTTTGAAACTTAATTCCCCAGAGAGAGAATAAATCGCAGAGTCCTTCCATATGCGCTAGACAGCTTTCCGAGGAGGTTTTAATGGATAACATAACCTGCAAACTGTAGGTTCTGGTATCATCGGAAGTTTCCCCCTCGATTTATAAGTATCGTGATGGTCTGGTTTTTTGGAATATTATTATAGTAACTTTAAATATTTTTGTTTCAGCGACGGAATTCCGACTCATACTAGGTCGTCCGGGCGGAGAGAGTCCGTTAGTATCTTGCGCTCCCCGTACACCAGGACGATCACGACCAATTGTGCTTCGTGCACCTTCTATTGATTTGAAGGCAGTGTGGCAAAGCTTACTACAAAGACAAATGTAAGAAAAAAATTCAATTTCGGCCAACATACGTTTTTATGAGATTTACAGAAAAAATAGTTTACAGTTTTTTTTCCATACTAAGTTACGAAACGATTACTTTTCCAGATACCGAGCCCACACAATGTCTGGTACACCACTCGGTTCACCGCTGGACTCTCCTGATCCACAACTGACCTTTTCTCTTGCGACTTTGGATTCTCAACAGCGCCAGGTATCAGGGTCCAGTCTCCAAAGACACTCAAGCTTGGCTCTCTTGCCAGCTAGTTCTTACCGTTCCCATCTCAATATGCTCGTTGAAGAACGTCCCGAAAAGGAAGTCAGAGTTAGCTTCGATGTCAGGACTTTTTCCGACTCCCCTCAACCACGGCCTGTAAGAGGTCCGCTAAGCACAGTATGGAGAACCGCTCCCACTCCTGAAACACCATCAGCAAATCTGTCCCCTGCAGATTCTCAGACCTTTTCCTCCCATTTTGTTTCGTCATCTAGTATCGAGAAGAATGAGGAACGAGCGACTTCTCCCAGCGCTCAACTCACTCCAGATGGCGGTGAAGATTATTCTGAAGCATCCCCATGTCGATGGGAATCATTCGAAGCTGATCTAGCTTTAGCAGATTTAGATGTTGATCCTTCTTATAAACATGCGGTGGAAGAACGTATATTTTTGCCTGACGACCCGCTGCTTCCACGTGTAGTACTGCCGGAGCGCCCGACGCCACCGGCGTATTTAGAACTTTGATCTGCGGAGTCAGATCCGGAGCTAGCTGAACTTAGCTACCACCGGACTTGTGAAAACGTACTATTTTAAAACCAAAAATCAGAAAATACCACAATGTGTTGTAGTCCAAATATTTTACACGCTGGTATTTTAGAAACGATATTTTGTAAAGACAAGATAATTTGGCATAACTTTTGCTGTAACTGATTGGCCAATAAAAGCTAAGGACAAAATTTATTGCATTGTTAAAATGTGCTTATAGTTGAGATTTGAGATTAAGGTTGTGGTAGTAAATTTTGAGAGACATATTTTGGAACATTAACAGTATTCAGAAAAAAAAGACGGTATTTTGATTATTATGGAGCAACTTAGGTATAAGTCTGACGCCCGGGATAATACAAACCTGGGTATTAAGGAAATGAATTTTATAGAACTGAAAAATAAATGAATCTAGTGTAATTCGCTTACCAAAATGTGTATGCCAATGTTTTACAATATACTGTAATAGAATTCTGTGTCAAAGTTGTAACTATAGGGTACCAAAATGTAGTAGATATTTGTACGTTTCCAATTTGAATAGATCCTTAATTAGTTACGTCGTTGCTTCTCGAGTCTTCCGTCCTTTTATTATGATTCTCTTTTATTTGGGGATCTACTCGGTATTCGACGTTTTTCTTCCTCTCCGTTTTAAGTTTGATCTGATGCTACTTTTTAACTTTACAATAATATTTTTTGGAATGTCTAACTTTTCTAATTACATTAGATTTGAGTATACTTACGTATAGAGTGATCTAAGTGTACAGACTCTAATCTCTTTGTATCTGTACATAGCCTTACAAATGTTTGTACAGGTCATGTGGATATTTGGCGATCATTCGCGATATCTTTCATTATCCATCGTAGTTTTTATCTTGATCATTTTTATTTCAATGTTGCTTGTTATTTAACGTTCAAGTACTTGTAATTATAGTAATAATGTGTTACAGTGAAAAATGGTAGTCAATGTCACATGTATTTGTAATAAAAAATGTAGTTACCGCTTTTTATTTAAATGTATTATCGTATCTTGAAATATATATTCACGTTACACTTATATTACTACTAGTATACCGCGTAAATATCCGATTATCGCTAGCATCGTAAAATGTTCACATAACCTAATTTTCCGGGAGTTTTGTATGTATATGACCTACATTTTTACAAGACAAATTCGTAGTTAGAGTCAATAATTTTCGATGTCTTTGGCTGTGTGTAAATTTATAGTGGTCTAATAGATTACGAAGAAAAAATGATAATTTTGAGAAAACAATTTAATATTCTGGGCTCTTTGTGACTTAATGGACTTACTATATTGATTTGGATGTTTTATGTTTAGATCGGAGCAGTATAATACAATTATCGGTGAATAAAGTGACTGTCAGTGGTAAAACATTTTTTATTTATTTATTTCTTTATTTATTTATTCGTCCTGCATTACGAAACTGATGGTATAACTGTAAGTTTTTGAAAAAAATCTACCATTTTTCTTTGTAACGCTGCTAATTATTTGTAATTATTGTTTTAATTAATATTACTTGCTAAGACATCCATTGAAACGAATTTCTTTTAGAGAGATGTAAATAATTAATTGTAATTTTAAGCATTTTCATAATATCTATGTACTTGCTTTGATGGTAAGTACAATTCAACATAATTCAATGGTTAGATTGCTTTTTTGCTTTGTATTTTTAATGATGTCAATTATCCACGTGACATTTATAAACTAAAGTAAATACATATTAAGACTACCTATTATCTACAATCAGAATCTAAGTTTAAATCATATATTTCGTAAAAGTATGCCGGTATATTTTAGACACGACGAAGCTCAGCCGAAACTCAAACTGGAGCTGCGGGGAGTGCAACAGAAGCTAGAAGTACAAGAAGTAAAGGATCTACACTACACCTCCAGCGTTGGATGACCCAGCTTCCGGAAGCTGAAGAATTAGACCCCCCTGAACCAGACATGGAGGTAAATAAACTTTTAAAAAGATAACCCGATGCAAAATAATGAAAACTAGATAATAATGATATATCCAACATAAACTATATTTTAAAGACTTTATTTATTGTGTAGTACTTGTCTATTTATTAAAGATGTGGAGCGTAGAAGAACTACGGAAAAGATCGCGAGAATTAAATCTCTTGGAGGTAGCAGATATTGCCGCAAACCACGCCGAAACTAAAGATACAATATCTGTAGAGAAAAAAGAGAATGATAGAAGCCCTTCAAAAAGTAGTAATTCTGGGAGCCAGGTAAGGAACTAAAGTGGTTAACAAGCACAAACAAACAGAAAAAATGGAAATTATTTATGTATGCATATATTTTTTCGATTGCAGATTACGGTCCGGACCAGCCCAGTAGTCGTTGATACGATACCTGTTTGTAGGCAGTGTCACAAAAAATGCTTATCAAAACCAAATAGTCCATTGATTTCCCAAAAAGAACCACCTGTGCTTGTTAAACCAAAACCAGAACCATCACCTCAAAACTCTGTTTCAAATAAGAGTTCAGCTAGTATATGTAGTGCAAATTGTGGTAGTCGTAAACCTAAGTTTTTTTGTCACTTAGAAAGAAAAGGTGCTATTAAAATTCGTCCTGAAGATGCCCCTAAGGCTGCTTTGAAAGTGATAGATTCCATCGAACAAAGTCAAAGGATGTTAAAGTCTACATCCTATGATCTTAAGACAGATTCCTCTATGTTAAACCAAAGCATCAAATCGAGAAGTCAAACAAAGAGCCAATTGGAACTAAGAAAAGACAATTCAATAATGTCACCCAGTCCTACATCAAGTAGTAGAAACAGTCCGCTTTCAACTAGTCATACAACATGCAGTTCTATGGTGTTTAATTCTAGTTCTAATGATTTGCGCATATCGAGTTCAAACATCGCAAATCAAGTACAATGCGTTATAGCACAAGAAAAGTATATAAATGAAGTTAAATGTGTAGAAAGTATAACGTTGCCGAAATCAAGATCGTCATCAAACTTTTCATCGCCAGCATCCGCACGAAAAGAACAATTAACTAGAAAAAAGGCTGAAAATGTTCTTAATAAAGTTTTAGGCATTAACATAGTTACTAAGAGAGAAAATGTTGGTACTTGTTTAAAAACCTCTTCGGTATTTTTAGACGACGATTCAATACACGAGGATGAAACAGATTTTAAGATAGAAAGAGGTCTTCGAAGATCTCCTAGAATGGGCATATCGGCTGTTAGTAAAATGAATGGGGATATTAATAAAAAAACAGAAGATTTGAATGCTAATACAAACGATCCTTTATCTGATGATGATTTAGAATTAGGACCACTTATGTTGATGGGACTTTCTGCTATTAACCCAGCAGCACATCTCATGAGAGTAGAACCCTTTAAAAGAACATCCACAGTAAATTTAACAACTACAGTTTCAAGACCTGGTAGTTTGATATCAATCAAATCGGAATCTCCAGTTCCAAATATTTCTATCGTACCGCCTACACCTGATTACAATACCTCAAATAAGACTGTGAGTAAGAAGAGTTTTTGATTTCTTTTAAATTTTCGTAAACTATAAAATTTACATTATTTTATACTTGCAGGATGATCTCTTAGATGATTCACCGGATTCACCAGACATACCCGATGACTTACCATACGTCTCCTTGAAAAGGTAAACTTGATTACAGTATTTTAATTATGCGCATTGAAACAAAATACTAAGTTAATAGCTATTATTTTTTAGATATGGCACAATGTCCAGCCTTGAAAGACTACCATCAGATGAGACCGATGACGGTAATGTAAGACTAACCGCGCAAGAACCAGAAATTACTCCTAAGCCCTATAATCCAGGTAATGTTATAAAATTAAACAGAATATTGAAGGATTAAAAAAAAAATAACGTATATATAGACAAAATTACTACATTTTCCATAGTTGCTGGAGCAGCTGGAGGTATTATGGGATGGACAGCAAGAGCTGGATCATTTGTAGTAGAGAAAATGAACATATTTAGTTACACGGAAAGCGTGCCGAATACATCGATAGCGCATAAACAACCTTCATTTTTGGAACGGTATGTACATACATTAAAATAGTTTATATCAGGTACCGTGGCAGCAATTACTTACAATAACGTTTACTATTATTTGACTTTGCTTTTTTGATATTAATTCTAATATTTATCTTTGTTTAGTTTATTTCCATTCAACCTTTTTTATTCCGTTGGATTTTTTATTATTCCTTATAAATCTAACTCTATATCTTTCCTTTGACACAAAGGCGGAATACAGCAAAGGACACAAAGTCGCGATGAGTATGAGTAATGCCTTAATTTTTAATTGAAATTTAAATATTTAGCGTTTCAATATTTGGGGATTATTATTCTAACAATAGATGTTTAGAAAATTTCAGTAGTTGGTTAAGTCATCTTTGGCTAGTCTTTTTAAACATTATGTCTAGAATATTTTTAGTATGTAAACATAAAAATATTAGAAAATTGGGCATATGACCAAATTGAAATTACGTAGTGGAATAGAAATTTTTTTTAGATTCCTACTTTTTAAAATTTCATGAATTTACAAGAACAATTTTGTCTAGATGTTCTATTCGTCAAAACCTTATTTTTTTTAATCTAAATGTTAGACGTCCGACTATAAATTGAACGTATTTAGTGTGAGTTATTCGCTAGTAAAATGTAAGCTACTTAGTACAGGAATTGACTGTTATGTTTGGTAGAAAATATTAATTAGACTGTTCTTCATGAAGAATTCAATACTAAAAATGTAATAGCTGGAAATGTTTATAAATAGGTGTCTAGGTGTAAGTGATTGGAAAACTACCCTGGGTACCGAAGAAGGAACCACAGAAACCGGTGAAGGAAGTGGAGCAAGTGGTGAAGAAGCATGGGGCACACCCTCTTCTGGAGACCTCTCAGATAACTTACCCGATTCCGAACACGGTACACTCTCGGTGAGATTTCAGTAATAATATTACAATATACTTTCGTAGTCTTTAGTATTAAAACATTACTGAGTAATAAGTGTGACCTTACCAATACAAAACTAACAATGCAAAGATTTTAATTTAAACTTTGACTCGCCAACGCCCGAATACCTCAAGTAACTATTAATAAATTAGCTAACATGAAAACTTATTATTTTGATAATTTTATGGTTCAGCTAGATTAATCTTTAAAACAATAAAGTGAATTTTAATTTCAGCACATTGTTTTCGAATGTATTTAAGAAAAACATGGATTTCAAGTATTTTATTTGTATGAACAGTACATTTACACTTACAGTCGCCTACGAAGTCTTCGTCATCATACGCTGGGGACGATGACACAGAATTAATGATGGATGAACTCCTCATGGCTCCTACAATTACTGGTCCTACTACCTTAAGACCTCTTCTACCGAGGTAAATTGTTACAAATATATTTATAAAATTTTTAAAACCCACGCTTATTTTTTTTATCGAAATGTTCGCTTGCTTTGCATAATGCATGACTTGACTTGAAAATGCTTTATCTCTGTCAGCATTCTTTTATTTCAAGCTTGTTGGTTATTATGACACACTTTTAAGTCTATGTGTAGCTTTAGATATTTTTATTATTACTGGCTTATTTTAGTTTGCAATCCTGACATATTTACTAATAATATCGTGTCGCGTAGGGATGTTTTTAGAAGAAGACTAGAGCCCCTCCTTGAGGAAGACTGCTCTGACAGCGGAAGCGAAGACAACAAGGCAACTCCCACCAACTCTGATGACCAGGTGAATATCTTGAACTTGAAACAATTGGTAATATAATAAACAAAAACGTATTGAATA
This sequence comes from Asbolis capucinus, assembly GCA_018249125.1. NCBI lineage: Eukaryota > Metazoa > Arthropoda > Insecta > Lepidoptera > Hesperiidae > Asbolis > Asbolis capucinus. Next base: position 14,052 of record DWJZ01000758.1, read on the forward strand.
TCTCATGATTCTGAACCAACCTAGGTTAGATGACTAAAGATATTAAAATCTATCGGTCTAACTTCGGAAATCCAAAGCATGTTAAAGCTGTTAGAAATGTGAAAATGAAGAATGTTCCAATTTCAACCGAGCACGATCTTGCATGAGTCCTTGATATTAAATGTTTAACTGTGTATTAACCTTTTTGTGATTTAGGTTCTGGGATCATCTTTTCATACTCGACTATTATCATTGTTTTATTAGATAGATATTACATCGATCATGAGTCATTTATCGAGATCAGCATCGTCAGCGTTATTATCAACACGCAAATCAGTTACATTAACAAAATTGACACTCGTGGGGTGTACCCGCTATTGGCGATCCATAGCATAGTCAGTAGCTAGGTTGTATCTCACATTGTGACTGGTCCGCTGGTGCGGCGCTTGGCGCAGGGCAGCGCGCGTGGCCCCGGTGCTGACGTATGCTGCGACGCGCCGCCCCGGCCGCCCTCTGCTTCAGAGTCAGGTGAGTCGTCACAGGCCGCGGTCGCGTAGTGTGCTTTCCTGGATGACGCTTTATGGCTGAGCAACACGCTACTTCTTGTATCGGAGAACAATATACAGTACCCAAGAGAATAAAGAAGTAAATTATCTTATAATTACTTTAATTGTTACTGTAATATATTGTTTATCATTATGCAGAAAGAAGCCAATTTGCTAGAGCCATTAGTTATCATATTTCTATAGATGTCGCTACACGTCACTGTAAATAAGAATGGATAGACAATAAATAGTAAAGAAAATTATTACAATATTTTTTTTTTATAATCTTAATATTTAACAAATAAAAATCTATCAGATTGATGGTTATTTTCAAAACGAACGATCTATGGAATTAAGAAATGATGTACCTAAACACAGCCGTGGCACTATACAGACAACATAATAATACTAACAGAGAATACATTTCAACAGCGAAAAGGACATCTTGACTAAAAATGAAAGGTGAGATGATAAAGCCCTAACACAATACATTTTATGCAAAACTAAATTATCATTGTACAAATATATACATTTTGATACAAGATTTTTTTCATGCACGTTGCACGAGTTCTTTCTGTGGTTTATTTGTTTGTATGAAATAATTTATAATACGCTTTTTTAATTAATGTAGTACCCACAACAGATTTTTTTGGCTCCTCGTATTTACGTCATATAATGCTTGTTGTACATTTTTATCTTTATCTAATCAAGTTGTTTTGTAGAAATTATCATTAAAACTACCAAAATCATTATTCACATACTCTTTACCTTATACAAGAAAAAGATGAAGTGGCCGAGCTTAGTTACGTAGATGGTCGATAGGCAAAAATATTATTATACACTTAGATCAGGCGATAGTGATATCGTGCCCAGTTCAAATTAAATTATCTTTACACGCCTAAGGTACAAACATCTGTTTGTACTAAATTTGCCTTTTGTATGAAACTTATTCATAAAATATTTTCTGCTGTCTCCATGGTATTATTGGTTACAATGTCACTTTCTCTCAGTACATCACTTACGTTATTCAAGACATTATTTCTCACACCAGGTAAGAATTGTATAGGTGTCATTCATTCATACCCGTTGTGAGGTTCCTTATATAAAAATACGGCAGAAAGTTTAAATACATTCTTTAAACCTCCTCTTTTAAAATTTAAAATGATCCAACATATACAATAACGTTTGAGGAATATTCAGTATGATCATACAGATATCTTAAAGAATATTAATAATACATTAAATTCAATTCGTGCCAAATAGCACGGTCACCAATTAGCATAATAGTATAGACACACGTACGTAAATGGTACGCATCTAAATATTTTAAAATAGTTGGAGTTATACAATTACATTTTGGCAACATATGGTATGATCATACAGATGTTAGTAGTTAATTTAAATGTTAAAATTTTGATTTTTGAAGCGTAATTGAATTAATCAATATGATACAGAGCTAAGCATCTAAAATTTGAAAAGGTTTCTAGGAAATAATGCGACTCAATTCTAGGTTATGACTGGAATTGTAATTCACCAGAAGCAGAGGACGAGGGTGCGGGCGGCGCGCCGGATGCTGGAGAGGTGGGAGATGGTGGCGCCGCGTCCGAGCTGAGCCCCGACCGGACGCCCACCAACGAAGCGCCTTCGACGCTCTTACAATCTGGTACATGCCTCGTTGCATTTTTTTTTATTTTAGAATAACATCATTCATTAAATCTGTCTTTTATCGTTTGGTATTTCTTTTTGCTTAGCATTTACTTTTTAATTTTTTTTCTCCATGTACTTTTATGTCCAATTCTATTCACTATTTGAAACGCATCCCTAAGAAGCTTTATTTGATATGTCCTAATGTGTTGTGTTTAATGTGTCCTAATGTCCTTTTAGAAATAGCTAATGGATTAATTCATTGCAGCTTTCTTGCCTTTAAAAGTTAAACGTACATAATCTACATCTACATGGACATTATAAAGATTTCTAAATTAAATTGTTTTTTTTTTAATTTCACACGTACATAGATTCATAAATAACGATGTTAGTATTTGCCGCAGTTTCAAGAGAGTGTGCGGAGGTGCGACTCGGTGCTGGTGCCGGTCGCCGGGGCTCGGCCAGCTCGGCCAGCACGCCCTCCACACTAGAACGTACCGCGATACACAACCCAACACCACTCCATCCGTTGTCGCCAGGTAACCTAAAACTGTTTAATACCTCGTGGGTACCCGCTATAATATCGTTAGCACAATCCAAGACCAGTCTTGTTTGGTATATTAAATTATAGGCTGTTCCTTAATTCTTAACTTAAGCATTGGTGTGCAATAATAACAATTGATATGTCAAAATAATAGGTACTTCAAGCTGATTAATATACTTTGTGTGATATTAAAATCTAGTGTTGTATACGCGTAATTTGTATGTTTTTAAGAATATCGTACCGTCCACTGTATCGATGTATCTAAAAGACGAGAAAAACGTACTATAGAGATGCTCTTAAATATAGATTTTAGACGCTACTATTTATATATGTATCTGACTTTAAGGACTGGTATCTTGAAAGCTTCTGCAATACCAAATTACATAACAATGATTATATGATAAATATTAAAACCTACACCAGATATAACTAAATAAAACCTTACAGAATCTCTTATTATCCAAATCATTCCAATTTGCTTATAGCTTCGGAGCCGAGCCCAGCGCCAGAATCATCACGACAGGAGGAGCCACCTCCTGCTACCCCCGAGGAGAGACTCAGTCCCCGGGCGGAGATGAGACTAGCGCTGGACCAGGGGAAGGACATGCTAGCAGAACAGGAGGTATCTTGGGTAATATAAAATTATTAATTTGTCCAAACTCAATTACTAACATTTAAATAAGGAATTTTTATGTTTCATTACCTTATTGTAGAATCCTCACCACTATGCACGTGCGCAGCGTCGTGGATGCTCTAGGGGTCGTCACTTATAAGGACAGACCCGTGCTCAGTGGATCTTTGAAGACAAGAACTAATCACCAAACAAGTGCTAACCAAACAAGCTAATGTGTGTTTTTATAGTTTGCGTGTAATTGGTCGTTACCTTTTTTTTTCCGCTGTAATTTTTATAACAACTGTCATGCCCATAAAGATTCGCGTGACGCTAAGAGAATGGGGATTTGTCATTAGGAACTGGTGTGCGTAATTTAATGTTTTCTGTACGGTATGTGTAACTGTTTGTGCCGCTATGTGCTCAGGGTGGAGGGTCAGACCGCTGGTCGTTTCGCGCGGCGTGCCAACGGTCCCTACTGCGGCGCGTGGCCAGCGCCGACGCGGTGACCCTGTGTCGAGTCAACCCGCGCCGCACCGCCCCGCATACTACTTCGCGCAGTTCTGTATATGCTTGGAAGGGTAATCTCATCTTCTTTCTCCTTCTTATAATTCGTATTCACATCATTGGCTGCGAATATAAGGATAGAATTCATTGATAGTTTATGATAATGTTTTGAAAAGAGATTTCACGACTATTACGCACTAGATTCTGGCCATCTGCTTCATGATTTGATAATGTTATGCCAATCTATATGTGCGCCAAGTTTAATTTTAATCCGTTCAAATGTTAGCACGTGAAGACAAGCCAACCCAAAAATGTGCACATAGTTCCAGGTTAACCTAAAACCGGGATAAAATCTAAACCGTATTTTCATTTCCTGTATGTGGTCTATCTGTGTGCCATGTTTCATCTTAATCCATGCAACGGTTAGCGTGACAGTAATCCAAATATCATATGTTCATGATAAATCAACTTCTAAAAAAATATAAACAGATCCACCAACGAGTGCATAGTTGATCAACGTAATAAATATATATGCAACGTATGTACTTTACTAGGACGGTATTAATCAAAATTGCAAAATCACGGAACTGCATAAAACTGGTCTTTAATTTATTTTGATATAGTTCCAGAAAGCGAAACGAAACTTATGGAGATGGAGCAACTGGCACGAGCGGAAGCTCAGACGATGCGTTCGCGGACGCGCTCTCAATGCCAGAACGGGAAGATGTAAGTTGTTTCACCAAGGAAGGAATGCTATGGATTTCATCACTAACACCATTCCTCGTCATCATCATCATCATCATCACCAACATCATATTATCTCATATTATTTTTGGTATAATCATTATAATATTAGCATTAATTATAAATATGGAAACACAACAATAAAAAAAATGTATTTAGTATCTTTTTGAAGCTTCGTCTCGCTACCCGATTGATTTTTAAAGGGAAAAAGTTCCTAATACATATGTATTTGGCTATGAAATCGATAGATCTCATCAATCTCTAATCACATATTGCTGGTACACGTGGGACACCCTGCATATGGATTAACATAATGACCACAAACCGTTGTTCCCATTATTCGAGAGTAGCAAGAATCTTCTTTTCAATTATTCCATCCCTTGCATTGTAAATCGTCATCAGTGTATTAATCATCATCTTTATCAACATCCATCTCATTCATTTTTTCACCATTCATTCCAAATCTAAACACAGCATAAAATTGCAGAATGGGATTCCTTCGTCGTCGCGCGTCATCCGATAGCCCCCGCCGCGAGCCATTCATGGTGTCGAGCCGACCGTTCTCTCCTCGCCGCGCCAGCGTGAGCAACCCCGGCTATTACAAGATTTGCTTTGTCAATGGCTATGTGTGACGCACCAGCTTACTCTGCAATCAGCTTTGGAACTCCACTGCTGGTTTTCCCTAATCAATTCTCATGGTCTCCTGTTGCTTCATCAGTTCATTAACTGATTCGATAGTAGCAAAGTGGGCTCAATTTACACGTTTGTCAGATCGTCCCTTTATTTCTAATGTTTTTTCAAAGGTAATTTTGATTTCTCTAGCCTTCTTTCGGGTTTCTTTCGGAATCGCATGAATCATTGCTTCTTTTACAAGCCTTGATAGCCTCACCATTATCTCTGGAAATTCTCTGGAATCTTATCTCTGGAAATTATAAATTATCTCTGGAAAATGGAAATGTTATTTTCTCTGTTATTCGATTTGATTTACTTAATTTACAGATTAATGTTTTCTTGTTATGTAACTTATATTATCAAAATTGACCCGTCTTTGTATTCTTAGTAAACCGTCAAGAATTCTTATAGAATTCGTACTCTTACAATTTCCGTCGATATTAATACAATTTTGCTCTTATTACTATTATTGTGATACGAGAAATTATACCTAAGTAATATTTATGACTTCATTATTAAAAAACTAACTAAGTATCCGTATTATAAATAATCATTGAAGGGATTAGATCAGGTAAGTAATGATAAGTTAGCTGGTACCCAATAAAGTAAGATTTTGGGGTTTGAAAGATTTGCGAATAACCCGATGTAGCTCGAGTAGTATTTTGTAATTAAATGAATTAAAAAGTAATTGTTTTCAATATAAAAGACAATGTTTAAATAATAAGATTTTTACTATTAGGCGTTTTACTAATGCTAAGCCTTTAATATTATAGAAAGAGGTGCGCAACTGTAGAGAAACTTAGGAATGATTAGTCAATATGAAGCTGGCCAATGAAATTGCCTTTCTAATAATTGAACTTTTTAAAACATGCTCGTTATTGTTATCCTAATTGTATGACTTTTTAGCAAAAATATATTACGTGTTTTATCTAAATTATTGAATTGGCTTATTACATGTGTACTAAATTGATTGTTATAGATCTAAACCTTCACGTCAATTGTTCTAAAACGATTTTCTATTTTAAATCCAGCTGATTTTGTTTTATTGATTCTGTTCATTTCAATTGGAACGAATGTTCTGGAAAATATATTTTTACTAAAAACCCATTTCGCTTTTCATTACTCGCCCCGCTGCTTAGCTTCCTTTCCTCGACCACACTGATTGATTTATATATCGCTAACGGGTTTCAATTTCTATGGATGTTATTTACGACATTTTCTTTTAATTTATTTCTTTTGCTTTCTAGATTTAAGATTTCTTTCTTCTTCTTTACACTAGCTGAACACTGTCACTGACATAGAGAATATTCACTACACCTCCATTGAATTCCTCTTTAATTTGAACTGGAGAATTATTTCAATAATAACTGTAGTCACGTATTTTTTATGATATAGAAGCACTTAGATCACACTTATTTCTCCGTAAGTTCATTTTGGTGTAATATTATTACAGGAGAAACATTTCGAGAAAAGATTCTGGAAACAAGTGACCAGAAGACGGCAGTCTTGCGGTTCCATCAGCCAAATATAAAATATTAAATGAACACCATATAAAGACTTCTAAACAGACGTTAGTCATCACATGATAAACATAATTTTAAACAGTGACTTTAAAAAGTAGGTAGTGAAGTGTTTCTTATATCATTAACTATTCGAAACAGTGGTGAAGAAAGTGACAATTTTTATAAAACTTAATTTAAAAACAATTAGATAATCGGATAGTGTTACACGGTTTGAAAAATGTAGAGTAGGTTTGCCAAAATTTGCTAGCGTGTGAGAAAATATGCCAAATACTGACGAAAGGGACCTGTCACTTTACTCATATCGTAGGTAGAAAACCAAATGTGGTTTTAGTAAACGTTAGTTAGAATTTTATCGTTAAGGCCTAAATTAATTGTTGTGTTAACCAAGAACGGTTAAAGTTTCTCAAATTTAGATGTAAATATAGCCGGAGAAACAAAAATCTTAGAGGATAGACTTTTATTTTTACTAAGCTTGATGATATTTGTAAGATATAGGTAAATGTTTTAGCTGTCTGTAATGCTGTTGACTATTTCAGGATGGACGTTTTTGATGGACTTCACTATTAAATATGTGTACTTTTCTCTTTGAATATTTACATATATATACAACTACATTTCTCAAGTTTTTTTTCTTAAACGTAAAGCTTAATTGTTATGTCGCACAGTTTTAGATGAACTTATGTGAAAGGTTTTTGATAAATCTAATTGTAAATTGCTTCATCTGATCTATACGTACAGGTTATAATTTGAGGTTAATTTTTTATGTGATGATATTTTGTAGATAGAGTTGGTGTTGTAAAAAATAATCGAATTTATTGATTTTAACGTCATCGAATTCTCGGCATTACTGGTCAAGTTTTAACTTTTCTTTTATATGATCTTCATTTGAAATGTTGAAATAAACTTCTTTACTATCAGAATATAATTTTATTTTTATCATACCTACCTTCAATGATTAATATTTTTCATATAGCGCAATGGTGAAAAGGCTGGAAAGCTTCTATTTCTTACAAATTTTATCTACATTTTTTCAAATTTAGTTTAGAAACATATTACGAAATAACATACATTAGAAAATACAAAATTACAAAAATAAACAAAAACTATGCTAAGCTTGTAATTTTGGCACCATTAGAAAAATATAAAAAAAATAATATGATATTACTTTTTAAACCAAAAACCTAAAGTATCGAAGTTATTCATTAAATTCTGTTTTTTAGTTGATTAAATTAGGTTTAAATATTTTAGGTGGATTCAAAATGAATAATATACATGAAATAGAGCGAAAGGAATACACGCATACTAAACAGTTTTTAGCCCGAATGTTTGTAAAGGGAGAGAAATAAAACAGTTGCCAGTAAAAAGGTTAAGGTACGTATATTGATTAAAAATATCAAAATACAGAATATGGATCAGTGTGTAAATATATTTGTGGGTTATTTAAATTAAAAATAATTTGTCCTTAGCACCACGATTGCTTTCGCATTTACAAATTTCGTATTTTTAAATTCCAGCTACAAAAGCAACAAAATAATGTTGTCACACATTTATTATTCAGATTCTACGATAATAGACAATAATTAGAAAGGAGGGAAAATATCATAAACTATAAACGTCTAGATATATTCCTAGTTACAACCATTAGTTGAGCACATTTTCATCAAGACCTTCGCCCTAAATCCCACCACATAGCAATCAAGGCAAGATGTGTCATTTGATATTATCATCACCATCATGTAACAAAATAAACGTGTCTCACATCATTTAATAATTTTTATGACCTCTTGCCTCAGCTGCTAGGTAACACATACATTCATTAAAAAATATTTACAACTAAAAAAGAAAATCCAATAAAACACTGGCAGGTGAAACTGCAAAGATTTACAATAACGTACATAGACAAAAAATGAAACAAAGCAGTGTCAACAGAACGGGCCTATCATATTTATATTTTCCTAGATGGTAACACTTATATAGATTGAATTCCTTAATCTTGCAGAGATATGTTAGTGAAAAAGCGTAAAAATGAAAATGTATATTTTGGCACAATGTTAGTTTACATCAAAAAATTAAAAATAAAATTTTCACATATACTTGAAAACTCATTTAGTTTTGTACAATAAATTTTATTAAACTACGTATATACTTTTTGTGTTATGCTCATTTATACTAATATTAAAGTTAAAAAAATACTAAAATATTGTGGTAAGAAGGCCAAAGACAAGAAGCAACTTAAACTATTTTTTAATATCATATTTTTAATCTTATATTTGACCAGCTGATTAATTATCAGTATGTTAACAATTATATGTTAAATTCTATATGTATTACAATTCCTATATCTATTTGTATGTCACAATACCAGGTATATTAGTTACAAATGGACGGAACCACTTAATATCTACATACTATATGTTAGATAATAAAAAATGATATCTTAAGCAAGAAAATAAAAAAAATATATGACATAATATCATATTAAGATCATTGTATCTAAATTAATCATAGAAAAAGTTAAAAAGCAAAAGTATTGTGCAATTCATCATCAATTCATCATTCAATGACTAACATCATCACCTATTCATCACTTGTCATATTCAAAGGCAGTGGAAGTTAACCTCAAAAAGTTTTAAAACCATTAGATTTCAAAAGATAACTCAATATAGACATATCTTTATCTTTACATTTAAAATTTGTAAGGAACGAGTTAAAGGTATCGGCATATGTAATTTTGAGTATCAAAATTTTATATAAAAATAAAATAAAATTGTACTTTTTGCATTGAAAATTGTTTCACTTTACAATTATTTTTCATGTAACTGATACATATTTGAAAAGCGTCATTTTATGTTTTTATGCATGAAATGACCTATTCGCGCCATTCCCTCGACGCTTGGAATGTGCGCACTTCCGATGATGTAAACGTTGTTACTCCTTGCGCACCTGCAATTAAAATATTATTAGTAACCGGTGTCTTCATCTCTTCAACCGAACACATATATGAGCAAGAGTGAGCTTGTGTTAGTATGTAGGTGAGTAACTGTTGCATAGCGTGTTTAGTGTTTTAGAGCCGTTTTGCCGTGCTTTAGAGGGCACGAAAAGTCGTCGGTCATGATTATGTATTATCAGATGGCAGTCTGTATAACCTTGCAACGGATTGGTTGACAAATTAACTCCTCCACTAACCCATCCAACTAAATCACCACGATTTACGTGGGGCTTCATTAATCACAAGGATATACCGGAGCTCAGAACTGCGCTATTAGTGGATGCCATAAATAAAGTTTACCTCTAACTCGGCGGCCGGGAGTTGGCGTGACGTCACCCTCAGGAGCGGCCCATTGCTCCACCACCTCGCCCGCTGAGCGCGCCAACGACGGCTGAGACACCGAGCGGTGCAGCGAGTGCCGCGACCAGGATCTGGTTACAATGATTATTTTATTAAGCTTTAATAGAACAAGAAATTGCAACTATATTGATCAGATTTTTCAGCAAATTAATTTACGTAGTAAAAATATGAGATCTATACCAATTATACTAATAACATAATTTTCAAAACATTAGGTTTAAAAAAATATATCAAGCAGAATCCAACAGCCTGTTTTAAAATCGTACTATTAAGATTAGTTATATAGTTTTCTCGCTTATGACAATACTTCCTTATCTTATTAAGTATCTTCTATATTTGCCCTTCATTACGTCCTTATTTAATCTGTCTATAATTTTAAGTTAATCTGTGACTTTATACATCGGGCTGGAGAAGTGGATGTCAAACATCAGTTGCCGAAAATACGGACGTCAAATGTCTACTGTCAAAAGATTTCGCGCATTTTCGCTATACTCCTTATCAAAATCGAAAATCGGCATAAAATGATTATGTGATCATTTATAACTGAAAAATTCTGGATAATTTTGTTATTTAAAGTCTTTTAACGTGTTTTCAACTCACGGGTGCTGCGGATAGGGGTGTTCAGAATCGCTATCGTCGTCGTAGTACCGGCCCAGGAGGGTGCCAGCTGATACTTCAGAGTGGGTGTCGGCTTGCTCCCGTGCGTAGTCTACCATCATCTCTGACATAGACCTATGACGTAACAAAAAATGTATAATTTTTCGTAGATACATTCTTTTAAATTATACTATACGTACAGCGTAATCTTTAGCATATTATAAATGCGAAAGTAACTCGGTTACAGTTTCATGTCTAAGCGACTGAACTGATTTAAAAAAAAAATTAAGAAAAAATATGTATGTTACTAGCAATTTTTCAATTTTGATCTGTGTTGGAAAACTGCTATTACTGGTGTTGAAATAACGCACAGTTATTTAATTTTAATTTTTATTTTTACTTTAGAACTGCATGTATAACACAGCTATGAGTTAAAATGAAATGTTTACTTAATTTAATAAAAAAAACATTCTATTAAATTTAATTTGGTGTCCTGGCACAAGACACAGCGATGCAGCTGCAACGTTTTTTTGAAATAGTTTTTACATATAACCAAACTCGTACTTTTAAAAGTTTCCATACATAAAAATCATGAAAAACTGACTCATTCATCCGAAAGTTTAGGATATTATAAAAGGTTAATAAAAATCAAATTTGTTTACAAAAATAAAACTACACGGACCTCATATCAACGTGGTCGCTGCGGTAGGAAGAGCGACGCGAGCGCGGCCCGTCGCGGTCTCTCAGGGAGGCCGCGTCGCTGTCGTACTCGTACAACGTGGGAAGCGAGCTGCGTCGAGACCGCGAGTCCCATTCCGTCTTCTTGCGGTATCGGTTCTGCGGATATTTATGCAATTTATATGTAGGTATATGTGTGCATGAATAGTATCTCAATATACAGGTTGTACCATGAGAAGTGTACCAGCGAGGGTATGTGAATAGTGGATGAGATCGATCGATTTCGATCCATCGATCGAATATAAACGACGGTTTTTTATCATTTCCAAGATCTGTTTTAGTACTCAAGTAAAGATTTTTCACATCATTGATGTTTTTAGCTATATTTTTCCTGCAACTTTTTAATTTTTTTTTTAAAGAAAAAAGAGTTTAGTTATCTGTCACGAGTACGAAAGATAATATTCCTATACTCGGTGCAAAATTTTTTTTCGGATTTTTTCCCATACTAACTTGTCAATTTTATATGGAAAAAAATCCAGATCGAATGTGCCCCGACTATAGTGACTAGTAGCTCAGAATTATAATTCATTTATACGTGTGTTTGTCACCTAACTCATCTTGGCAGGACTAATTAGATTGAAGTCTCGTGTCTACATTTCAATGGGTTCTAGATGGCGCTACCGCCCAAAGATGGCGCTACTGCCTGTACGTCACCAAGCCTCACAGGACGTCTCCCGGGTGTGCTAGTTACTTAAATATTGAATGGATGTGTTGATGTGCACACCGAACATGTCCCACCAAATACGGGGCCGTGTATATGTACGAGTATGTCTATGTTATCACACTGTTCAAATAACACCACCGAATGAAAGTAATTAGAAATCAGACAAATCCTACCTTAGGCTTGTCTTGTGGAGGAGCCAAGATGCGAATGATGACCTCCCACTTGGGCGGGGTGTAGAGGGGGGCGAAGCGCTGGTCGATGGCAACGCGCGTGAAGTCCTCGCGCGTGGACGAGCGCGCTAGTTCACGGCGCAGCGTGCTCTCGTGGGTGATCACCTCGCGCCAGCGGAGCCGCTCCTCACGTGTCAGACGGTACGAACGCTCTGTTTCTGACAGGACCTGCAAATTATATTTTCACTATGTTAATTAAGCTAGGATGTAGAAATTATATTTTTTGTATATTTAACTAAAATACGCTTAAATTAATAAATAATTTTACTTTCGGGAAACCATTTCAGTGATTGATAAAAATGAAATATGAATTTGATGATTTTTCTTGAGGACCACCCAATTTGCCACGGGCCTCAGACGCTATAGTAACGCCATTGTGTGCTATTTTGTTTGTATTGTGCTGTATGTTTTTTGTAATATGTCCCTAACAATAATTTTGTAAGATTTTACTGTACCTACTAATCTAATAAAGATATGGAAGTCTGAAATAAAAACTTATTATTACCAACATCAGTCTTTTGTCTACGAGTTTTGTACGAATGAGAAAAACGGACTATACTTCATTATTATCAATCTCGTTTCTTCCATCCTGTAAATCATTATTTAAGAAATATATATTAACATAATAGAACATGGCAAATCACCTCATCCTGTGCCTCAGTCTTGAGCACTCTAGTAAGCACGCTCCAGTTAGGCGGCACGGGGGGTGCAGGCACCGGATCAGGTACATCCTCGTCATCTTCTTCCCGGTACAGAGGGTTGCGAGCTGGCGGCAACTCCGGTAGCTGAGGCAGTTCCCCAACCGGGTATACAGCGCCCGTCTGTTTGATCAACTCCGGAGAGAACAGGTCGGGGCCACCCTTGCCTGGAACAATAATGACATGATATGAAAAAGTGTTTCCTTGCTTCGATGGGTACATAAAGTCATGGTTGTTACCGTTCGAAGGTGATATTTAATGGAGAAGCTTGGAATCAGGCGAAATAAAAGCTTTAATTATTTGGGTTGAAACAAAACAGAAAAAAACTAGAGGCAAATGTAGAAGAAAACCTTCAAAGCAGTTCAAAAGGTTCTTTCAAACCACTAACCTACCAACGCCATCTTATACGGTACCCGCTACTCATGATTGTGACCCATAATTTTTCCATGGCTAGGCTCGGGTCTTCTCTCACAATATGAGAATATAGACCATAGTCCACCACGCTGCCCAAGAACTGAAACCCCACGAAATACTTACCAATAAACTTCTGTGGCGGCAACGACATCGGCACTCGCTCCATCTTGGGCGTCAACGTCATACCAGACGCGCTACTGATGTCAGAGAAGTTCTCCCACTGAGCGTCCGGCAGCGTGTGGTTACGGATGGTGACGTCGAACTGCGGCGGCGGCGGCGGCACCTGCCGGTACTCCGTCACCAGCCGCTTGTGACGCTCGATGTCCTCGATCGTCTTCTTCTCAGTTATCGTACGGAGGAAGACGTCGTCGACCACGTGAGATGTGATCTCTGGTTTCCTGAAGCGTTAAATGTTTTATATAAAATGTGTATTTTTGAATGACAAATGCTCATATGAAATATTTGTTTGATTACTTGTGACTTTATAGGTACGTGCCAGGGTTGCACATAGATTGAATATAAACTCATTCCGAGTTCGTTTATAAACAAAAAGAAGTACTGGTGCCTATAATTATAGTCACACAGAAATTTAGCTCTGATTTTGTACGTGATAATTTATCTATTTAATTTCTGGTCAAAGTAGCTGGCTGGCTGCATGTCATTAATGGCTAACTGCTGAGGGTGAGTCTTCCCACATATTAAGGAGACTTAGAGGATACTCCACCACGCTGCACCTGTGCGAATTTGGGGAGACTAATAGACATCGCACTCCAAAATGACCTTTATTTGATGACTACCTCCCGGCGACATACAACATACATATATCTCGTATATAGCTACTTCGTAT
>DWJZ01000759.1:0-28345 GCA_018249125.1 Asbolis capucinus
CCCTCCCCCCTCTCTTTTTCTGTGTCTGTATTTGAGTTTGTCCCCGCAACCGGAGTCTAGGGAATCCTAGTGCGGGAATATGAATCAAATAATGTAACCTTTTATATAATTTATTTTATCATTACATTTATCAATAAAATTCCAGTTGAGTTTATGGTGCAATATGAAAATTTAATTGCGTAATATATAACATTATTTTACCTAATGAGTCATACGATGTTTACTTGTTCCCAAGATCCAAACAATTGTCGAACAAATAATAAGCAACTATATCAACTCCGAAATAACTAAACAATTTGACGCGGCAGTTAAAAACGCGTTATCGTTAGTAATAATAACGACCGTCCTAATGTGGTTGTTTCACCATTAATTGGTGAATGTAACTGTGATTCCCCGAACGCTGAATGTAATTACTTGTTGCGTACCAGCGTGTGTGGTTAATAGGTTTGGAATATATCGCGTTTTTTTTTGTTATTTTATTTGTGAATTATAAATGAATGAATGAATGAAAAAATAACTCTGTCCGTTACTTTTTCACGCCTAAACTACTGGACCGTATTTGATGAAATTTTGTACAGAGGTAGAAAAAGACTCGAAGGAAAATATAGGCTACTTTTTTCGCGAAAAATAATCTTGAAGGGCTTAAAATAGGGGATAAAAGAGCTTCATTATCGAATATGTAAATATAACACTAAGTTAATACACTAAGGCGTGGTTGACTACATTAATACACTACCCCAATAGGGGGAGGAGGTAAAGAGGGAGTGTACCTCACGGACGCAGGAATGTCGCGGGAAAAAGTTAGTAACACATAAATCTGCCACATGAATATCGCAAATATATACAGACTCCTCACTTTGCAGACAGGAACATTACCAATTGAGCAAAAGGGAGTGGTTTTCAGGAATTTGATGTGATTCAATTATGGTAGTTACTTAGACTGACCTACGGCATTTTATTTTCAGCACTCGCGTGATAAAACCTAACCAGACGGATATAGGGCGTCGCGTGAAGGTGCGCTCGTCACACCCCATGTACTCGACCGGGCCCGCCGCGGCCGAGTCGAGGCCGGTCGAGCGGCCCGAGAGGCCCGACCGGCCAGAGAGACCCGAGAGACCTGAGAGACCTGAGAAACCCGAGAGAGCCGAGAGGCCAGACCGAGCGGAGCGCACAGCGATCGTCCCGCCAGTCATCCGTCCGCAACCCCCTCAGCCGACGCAGCCGGCGGCGCAGCCCCAGCAACAGCTGCCGCAGCACCCCAGCCAACCGCAGCGGCCACCGCCCAACCCGGATCTCACAAGGCGGCCCGTCAAGTGAGTACACACACACACACACACACACACGCCCACACTCTTATCCTTACGTATTAATTGTCTGCATGCATGATTATTCTTTTTTACATATTATAAGTGAATGCTTGACCACAATCCAACCTGATGGTGGCGATGTAGTCTTAGATGGTAAAGCGCATTAAAAAGCGAGTGTATTATTTCCTTGTCGGTGATATTTTTGCCGATGTCGTACCAAGCTTCTCCAATGTAAATTGACTGCAGCATTAGAAGGGCAATTTAGGTTCACATGAACGTTCTTTAACGAGGACCTTGGCATTGGTGATATATTTTTTCTTTATCCGTACATTGTTTGTCCACATTCTCAAACGAAGTGCAATGATAATACTTAAAATGTCATGTTGTATGACGAAAATAAAAGTTGCTAAATTGTACTACATATTGCATTCTAGTGGACGCGTTTGTTCGGCGCCCGTGTTGTCATTAATCATTTCATTTCTTCTGTTCTGACTTGGGTTGTGACAGGGCTTTTCTCGGTACTCCCCGTCTTTGTTAATATTGTTGCTAAGGACAATTTCGTCTCGACATGTTAAATCGTATGTTTATGGGATTGTGCTCTTTGTTATGTTCAATTTATTTTCCTCAGCGCTATAGCATTTGAAATATAAGTTCTACGTGATTTATTTCGAATTTCGTAATTTCAACTTTACTCGATACGTTAGTTACGTTTGAGAAATGATAATTTCGTTGTATCCTTATCATTTCCTAAGCAACACGATAAAACGGTCCGTAGGAAGTTTGTTTCGACGCTTCGGCTATTCATTATTTTAACAATCTCGTTTAGGTGGAGACAATGTCTAATAATACATACGATTAGTGTTAATGTTTGTACGTTGTAACGAATCCGGCATAGCGTCGATCTACTTTCCGTTATTGGTTTTGTAATACAAAACCTCACTGTACACTACGATAACTTCTTATGCCGCCTGAGTCATACGCAACCAAGGTGATGCAAAAATTATTCTTAAATGAAAACAACTCTCAAGGTGATACGCCCGCAGTCGTGATTGGTCATATAAAAAATAATAGTACTCTACCTTTTATAAAATCTAGCCGATCGAATGAGCAGATATTGAGAAGTCAAAACACATTCCGTATTAACATTCGATACGATGTTAACACGACATTAGCGCGTAAGCACGTGTACACACGGTCGGAGATGGCGTATCACGTGGACTAATGGAACAATATATCTTCTATTCCAGAGAAAGACTTATACAATTGTTAGCACTGAAACCTTTCAAGAAGCCGGAATTGTATGCGAGGCTCATCAGTGGTAAGCTCAGCTTGAATCGCATGCTCTCGCCCAATGAAGAAACTCAACACATTTTAATTGTCCCGTCTTGGTATTTCAGAAGGCATCAAAGACAAGGATCGTACTATGGTGAATAAAATATTGCCGGACATTGGCACGCTCAAGGGCAACTGTTACGAGTTGAAAAGACACGTGTGGAACGACGTGAACGAGGACTGGGCGTTCTATAGCGAAGAGGAGAAACGTATGCTCAAGAGGTATGACGCTTTAGACTTTATGATTCTAGTTATAAATTGCTCGCAACCCTGGCACAACCTGGTATCCAGCAGGGAACGGTGTTCCTCTCACAACTAAGGAGGCTTAGACCGTATTAAAGCAGTTTAATATAGAGCACGCGTCCACCAATCAATGGTGAAGTACTAGCGTGGTGAACTATCGCCTTTACCCCTCACGTGGGTGACCTGAGCCCAGCAGTGGGACGTTAATGGTTGGTTATGATGAATGAAGGGGATACGGTAAATCCAAGCGTTCGAAGTTTTGAAGGCTCCAGTGTGTCTTTGGATGTAATTGGTATCTAACGATATTAACCGGGAATTGTAGGTTTTTGTGCCCTTCAAAGCACGGATACCGTCATGAAAAAATTTCCACTAGTACTCACTCACTTTTTACCGTGTCCACATTGGATTAACTCTGCTTAACATAAAAACATATTCTATCTGTCTATAATACTCAGTAAGTTACCTGTAAGCTTCAATCTATTTTGCCACTAGTAAGCACAGGTCGATCATTAGTGAGGAAGAGGCCTATAGCATACTCCACCACGCTGCTCCAGTGTAGATTGGTACAGTAATATGTGGTTTATTTATTTATTTAATCTTTGTTGACCACAATAAGTACAAATGACGAGCTTAATACTAGGTGCATTCTCTATCAGCTAACCATTGGACTAAACAAAAGAATCGCGAAAGGCGGTTAAAATGTATACCAAGGATGCTCAACCTGATTGTCAGTCGGGCCGAACCGAGGGATGATAAATGTATTGCGGGCCACTAGTAATTCCTAGTTAATGTAATCCTGATAGTACTCAGGAATTGCGTAATAATTAAAGTTCTAAAAACATTGCGCGGGCCATTTAAAATCCGTTTGCGGGTACATTATGGCCCGCGGGCCCTGGGGTTGAACAGGCTTGGTTTATATATACAGTATACTGAATATATATTTATATATAAACACACACATACATACAAATATACCTACATATAAATATATAGTGTAAATATTAGTAACAATGATAGAATAATAGCCTACCTACCAGCATTACACGACGCGGTTAAGTTGGCCGGCGTCACTATCTACACACAAACCGCTAAACGATAATATA
Source organism: Asbolis capucinus (assembly GCA_018249125.1). Taxonomy (NCBI): domain Eukaryota; kingdom Metazoa; phylum Arthropoda; class Insecta; order Lepidoptera; family Hesperiidae; genus Asbolis; species Asbolis capucinus. The sequence continues at coordinate 3,986 of DWJZ01000759.1, forward strand.
TCAAAGTTTGTGTGTATTACATCGACAATTTTTATTATTGTCGAGCATGTCACTGATAATGTAAACATTCAATTTGTTAAACGCAACGAATTGATAAATAATTTTTTTATGGCTTTATAAAAACATTATATTGACATATATTTTGCATTCGTTTGGTGTTTCATTTAAATGTTATGTTCAAATTGTTCAATATTTCTTAAGCTATAAGTATTTTAGAAGTATAAGGTATAATAATTTTGATAAGTTGTAGTTTATACGGGAAATCTAGTGTGTATGGATGCGTATATGTAGCTTAATTTAGTATCGTATGTGATCCATTCATCCATTTTTTATCGCAAATGGTCAAAGACAAATCATTTATTTCATATACGTATTTACAATACACTTATGAATGTCATTTTTTAGAATCTACCTACGTAAATAAATAAAGGCAGTGATAACCTATAGGTTAAGAATTCGGCCTCCTCGAGGGGTCCGACTTTGCATCCCAGGGAGCGTACTTCTGACTTTTCGGTGTTATGTGCGTTTTAAGCATTTAAATGTCGCTCGCCATCACGGTGAAGGAAAACATCGTGAGGAAACCTGCATGCCGGAGTGTTTGCAAAACTCAAAGGTGTTTGAAGTCTGCCAATCCGCACTTAGCCAGCGTGCTGGACTATGGCCTTAACCTTCTCATTCAGAGAAGAGAACCGTCTTCAATTGTGGGCCGTGATGGGTTGAGATAAAATAAATAAATAAACAATTTCTTTCCCAGTAAAATGTTACACTACGTCAATATGATCTTTGATATTATTTAGCAAACTTTGACTTATCTCTATTTGGTAAACTAATGTCAGGTGCGTGATAGGAAGGTAAAGGGGTCCGATTCTATATGTCTCTATTGATAGAGCAGGATAACACGTTATTAGCTGATTCAGCTTCTAAAACAAAACACTACGTATGAGAAGAACTGCCAGGAACTAGGTCCTTTAAATCGAAGTATTTTGGCTCTGTATTGTACAGTGAATCCTCGACGGTACAGTATGGTGGTAAGGCGTTTTTTGCCCACTGCAAGTGACCACTCTGTAGATTGGATTATATGTTTTACCTACATATATGTATATGCCGGGGAATCAGTTTACTGCTTCTTTCTTTCCCGATGCTTAACTCACCCATTTTTTCTTCTGTAATCCTATCCCCAATTGATATTTTGTGTGTAAAACCAGGTTACACCAACACCACCTGGAAACTTTGCGTTCTTTCATAGTTTGTTTTCCAGCATCATTTTTTGTTACGGTTCCTTTGGAGCTATGGCATGGGGATGTTGAAGAAGTGGGCACAGCGCTTCACACTTGGCCAGCAACGCATTGGTAGTGCGTTTTGCTAATGTCCATGTGTGGTGACAATCACTTACCATTAAATTATTTTTACTATTTCAAATGTTGATATGTGACCGTTAATTTAAGTCTACTGCCATTTTGTAAAGGTGTATTATAGAGGATGTAACACGGCGAAAAATATGTTACAGTGGTAATTGTATTGTTTGTGTGTGTGTGCAGGCGGAAACCTCAAAACCTAACGCCTCCACTAAGCAGCGACTCGGCGAACTCGCTCTCCCCGCGCGCGTCCCCCGGCGGAGGCAAGCGCGCGGGCTGCGCCGCCGACGACGCGCCCGCGGTCAAGAAGCAGCGCATCTCGCACTACCGCAAACACTCGCCGCCCTCCTCCGGGTACGCCACTACCTCCTCCGGCGAGCGGCACGCCTCCGACAACGAGGATGACAGGACCACCGGTGAGACGCTACATCGTACACATACATACACAACACACATATCACCACACTTCATTGGAATGTAAACTATTTATTTCGCTTTACGAACCAACAGCTCACTTGACGAAAGCCAACAATTAATCATAGAAGGTCCCTTTTATAAAGTACTTTCTGGTGGACTGGTTTCTTCACGATGTATTCGTTCACACCGCAACAATTGGTGATTTAGTTTTTAACACGCACTATCTTTTAAATTTGTATTTATATATTATTTCAACTTTGGCTCTTTTATTATACTATTTGCACGATATAGTGTGACACTAGGATTATTTTAATGTGTGCTTAGTTAAGGTTTTAGTCTCGCTCGTCATCCTGTTATGGTACATCTAGGCTACAGTCGCTTGTTTGTGGGCAATGTTACAGAAGAACATTCTAGAACATCACCAATGCGATCAATGCAAATTAATATATGATAAACGATCAAATTTAAATGTTTTGTTGTACGCTTCGATTGCATATAGATTGCAAATTAAAGTAGGCAAATTCGCATTCTTTAATGGCCCATATTTTCATAGGTGAAGTATAATGTACGCCGGTGTAAACACCGTCGGATGGCACATAATCTCATTTGTTAATATGTATGCTGTAGAGGAAAACATGCATATGATAAGGCGGCTAACTAGTCGATAATGATTAAATGAGTGAGCTATCTTAACTATTATAAGATAACGTAGCACGCGTCGAAGACACGGGATTAGTTCAGAGAGCTGGTTACATTGGTTACATTAATTTGTTACATGAGTGAATATAACCTTTGGTGATGTTTATCACTGTTAAGATAAAATGACACTGTTAAATAACATCGTTTAAAATTACTGTTAAAATTAAATGTCGTCGTTAAAACTTACTCTTAAGATTAAATGTCACTACTAAAAATTGTCGTTAAAAATCACTGTTAAAATTAAATGTCACTGTTAAATATCGACGTTAATAATTACTGTTAAAATTCAATGTCACTGCTAAATATCGATAATAAAAATCACTATTAAATATGTATCTCTGTCAAAATAGAATGCCTAGTCGGTGAGAATTTTACTTGTGAGGAAAAAAGTTCTGGGTTCCATTATCTGTGGGCGTAGGCATCAGATGATAGTTTGTTGTTGGTTTTTTCGTTGTTATTTGTGATAAGTATCGCTCCGAGTGCAATTGTAGGATCTAAACTTGAAATATATTCTACTGAGTTATTGTATTATGTTTTTATTATTATTAAATAGTGACTGACGTCATGTATTTGTACGTTCATTTTGATGTACAATATTGATGTCCTATGTGTAGTTGAAAATGTAGTATTGGATTTTTTTACGTAATAAACATTGAATACCTCGTAGAAGTCAGGTAGATAAATAATCTTTTAATCATTAACAAACAGACTTCAAATTAGATCGTTGTCAACGTAGTCGTAGCCAATTGAATGCGAAATGGTAGAGATAACTCAAAAAGTACTCGTCAGATGTCGCGCTAAATTACATGGATAATATGACAAGTACTAACTTTCGAGTAAAAACAGAATAACAATAAATCTGTATGGGCTTCAACCAACCAGTGGCCCACTACTGAGCACGGGTCTCACCTCATATTGAGGAAGCCTACAGCATACTCCGCCACGCTGATCCAATATGGATTGGTGGACTTAATCGGTATACCCAGTAAAAAGTTAATGTAAAGAACTACTCGTAAAACTGTAATAATAAAATTGGAAATACATAACAATCACCAAGTTTCGAACAAAATTCTTTTTATCAAAATTGGCCCACACGGTAAGATGTTTTCAGGTTAACTTAAACTTAACTAAAATATATAACTTAAAAGTTAACTTAAATATATAAAATAAATACACTAATTGAAGTCGATCATAAACTATAATAATACTAAAATATAGAACGCATTGGTTCATAAATAAAAAGAAATAAAATTAAAACAAGTTTCGAAAGGTGCGTTATAAAATAATATTAGCAGTTTCTTAAATCAAGTTATGTGCTTACATACTAAGTGCGTTAATATGCGTTACGGTGACGTCAGCCAACAGCCGACCGGTTATAGAGATATTATAATGAAAATTGGATCAGTACAAGCAAAGTGGTTTACATAAAGTATGCATGTTTACATCGAGCCGCAACGATAATAAATAACTTTGTTGAAGAAATATTGTTGGTATTATAAATTGTTGTCTTCAATGAGGTTTATAGTACAAGTTTATGTTATATAGATATATGTTTGCACACTCATAATCTTTATACTAGACCTCGCCACGCCTCGTATCTGCATCGAAGGTGGCGTGGACAAAATGTTATATGGTATCAGACCCGAGAACAAAAATACATCTGTCACACCCGTCGATTTACAAACAACGTCACTCACAAGCTGCGGACTATATGTTAAAATTTTATTTATATCACATACTTATATTATAATAAGATTAAATGTATATTGATAGATTATATTTTATTACTTGACATTAAATCAACAACTTGCTTCCATCTTTGAAGAGAATTGTACCATCACTATTGCTTTGGAATTAAGAAAATGGAAATGTTCTCATAAACACATAACTAATATCCATTTTCTTCATTTGTACGTGGCTAGTATTTATATTTTCTTTACTATAATGGTGTTCAATAAAAGATATTTTGTTTTACAGTTAAAAAGGATAACGGCTATACACTCAACTTCACCACTGTCAAGGAACTCTGCTCCAGTCCTGTGAAAGCGAATGTTTTTAGTAGAAGTAGTCCGCCAGTAGAACAAACTAGTACCAGAGGTGTGTATGACGCTTTGTTTTGTATCATTTCTTTTTAGCGGAAATATCAGCAATCATTGAACAAAATGCTTTAAAATTGATTGTTAACTAATAAATAATTAATGATTAATCGATTATTGACGTGGTTTTACTGAAATAAACAACCTGAAATTGAATATAGACGAAAACATATAACCTCGTACCATGTAAAATATAACCTCAAATTGTATAGTTCGAGGTCACGAATCGGAAGTGTTTTAAAATTCATATTTTAAGATTAAGGTGAACATCTTTTATTTGATACTTTATGATAGTTGTGACTCGTGACTTTATGTGAAATTTATATTTGATTTTTTTTTGTTTCAGTAAAAGACATCACAAATACGGAACCACTAGATAATACAGCTTTAACGTCTGTGCCTGATGAGAACATGACTGAACTGATAGAAATTGAAAGGTGAGTACATACATACAGAGTTACTTTGGTTCATAATCAAAATTCTTGCACACTCATACTCAATTCTATGTGATTTGTGTTATGTGGCGTGGCTCCGTAGTGCTGACAAGAAAATTAACGCACGTAAACCTAGAACAAACATCCATATGTATCATGTAGAGATATGAAGTAGTAGCCAATTTACGGCTAGGAGGATTTATGCCGCTGGGGAGGCCTTCGACGGGTCTTAAAAGTTTATGTAACGATTAAAATACGATGTCTTCAAGTCAAGAGTGAATAGGCTTTTAAGGTTTTGTTTGCCTCCGAAGACTTAATCACTATTTACCATCAGGTGGGATCGAAGTCCAGTATTAGTATATTTAACGTAAAAATATTACAACTTGGATCGATGGTATTACGTGTCCTCTAAAGCACAGAAGTGCTTCTTGTGGTTACTTATATGATGGTGTGCGGGTCTGCGAAATATTTAGAATATTTATTTACGATCGATGCAGGTCGACAGGATATAAGCGCTTTAATACACACTAACACACACTCACATACACAGCCACACTCACAAACACAAGCATAGTTTAAAATGTCAGCGTCGCTAAGTCTATACAGTACCTGACCTTGATGCCTTATAAACGGAATGTAGCCGTATCTAATGTCATGTGTTACATACAGACACCTACTATAATATCACATTTATACATAGCTTTTATTGTATCAATTGAATACAAGCGGATTTATTTAGAGAGGCGTGTTCTGATGTTGAAGCGGAAAATTTATTATACAATGTTAAGGGAATGTCATGCTATTTTTGTACATGGGTTGTTATCTGTGTGAAGTAATATCAGTCGTCCAGGTTCTTGGAATAGACTGTGTGCAGATGACGTGGTTTACTATAGTAATATTTATAGCGATTCCGGTAATGTTTTTTTTACCTTAGATAATACCTTAGATTTTAGTTTTACCTTAGATAAGTTGACTTACGCTTGACTACGATCCCACCTGATGGTAAGTAGCTATGAAGTCTTCGGTGGTAAAGCGTACTGAATTGGTTTTATTTATTTTTGATGTTATTGACTATGAATAAAGGCTGACGTCGCAGGCGAATTAAAACAATAATTTTTGATGACTAATTATTATATTTTAATTAAGTTTACTTAAAAATAGAGTGAGACCGGCCGGTGTTAGGTCTTAGATGTGTTTTGTAATGTGTTGTGTTGTACCCAGGCAATACCCGGCGATAACGAGTTCAGTGATGCGCCGCTCGTACAAGAACGAGTTCACGTCGCTGTACGCGGAGTACCGCGCGGTGTACGCGCGCGTCGCGCAGGTCGCCGCGCTCTTCACGCAGCTAGAGGACCAGCTGCAGCGCGCCGAGCCCATGTCGCCGCACCACCGGGTAATACATCTACACACACACACACACACAGAAAGAGAGTGAAACAGACATTCACACATACAGAAATATAGCGGAAGGCATTGACATACACATAATTTAATTCAAAAATATTTATTCTATCAAATATTGTATACAATATATGGTGGTAACAAACAAATGTATTGAGATCATCATATTTGCCTGTGTACAGCAAAGGCATTTTGAATACCTAAATACAGGCACACGCTTTCTTACAGATAGAGGATGCAGACACAAACAGAGACAGAGTCATTCAGGCATAAACAAACACATTCAAACAGACGAACAAAAGGAGATATATATAGACAGAGGCAGACACAGAACAAATAAACACACACTGACACTAGCTTTTTGAACTACATAAACTATGACGTTTTCTAATTATCAAAAGGCCAGTACGTTAAATGAATATGAATAATAAGTAAATATCATAAAATATATGCAAACCATACTTAGATTATATTGGTAGGTCTAAACCCAATATAGCCCACTACTGAACATGGGTTTCTCCTCATACTCGGGAGGCCTAGAGCATACTGCACCACGCTGCTGCAATGCGATTGGTGACGAAATGAAGTGTAAACAATTTATTTCGTCTTATGAACCAATAGCTCACTTAACGAAACTCAATAGTTTATAATAGAAAGCCCCTACATTAATTAAGAAATTAAAAACAAAATATAAAAAAGAAAACAATATAAAACAGTTTTTTTAAGTAATTCCTGAATTCTACTTTGACTTAATTATAGATAATTTCATTTTGTAGATTTTCATCTCAGTTATCAGACTACACGTAAAATACACTATGTAAATTAATTATTGTGAGTAATTTTTTGCGATTTGAAACATTAGGTACAAATTTCGTCTATGTGATATAGATTTTGTTTTCTTATAATGCCGTTTTTAATATCTAATCTATGGCTTGTTTTATAGTTCATGAATATTTCAAATTGTGTTATATAAGTTAAGTAATCTTAACAACTTATTAATTATTAACTTTTCCTGTGTCGTGATTGGCATTGATAACACTAACACATAGGATCCCAGAACAAACATCTATTTGTCAACATCCTTTAGTTGGGAATTGAACCCGGGACGTCTCGATTCACACACAGTATCACTATGAACTAATCTAAAAGAATATATAAATATGTTTTTGATGAATAACTGTTTCGTATACAGAGCATAGAACAGCGCATTGTTGAGGAGTACCAGCGCGTGCGCAACGACGCGACCTACCAGCGGGAGAGGCGGCGCGTCAACTACCTGCACCGCAAGCTCAACCACATCAAGCGGATGGTCAACCACTACGACCACATGGTGAGACCACACACCACCATCCTACTACACTACCACCACGTCTGCCCGCATCCTACCACCCTACCACCATACCAGCCCTCACCCTCCGACATGGTATCATATACAACCATATACCATCCCACTATAACTCAACCACCTCACAATCCTACCACCCTAGGACCCTACTATCCTACCACCTTTTTTTCATTTCCATCCTACCACCAGAAATGTCATAATCATTTATTCACAAAAGAATGTCTTTTTCTTATATTAAGTAGATTCTAAGAAAAGCCACAAACGCACAGACGCACCGCTAGGAAAGAAACGTTTTACCTTTCATTTAATTGACTGTTTGGAACATTATAGTACAATAAAATATAATATTTTGTTGACATAATTATAGAACCTACATTTTTGTCATTTTAAATTTTCAAGTCTGTAACACGATTGAAGGACTACAGAGACCTGCCAGTAAGTATATTCTTGTTTAGTGTAAATATACGTAATAATGTGTACAAACCGTTAATTTTCATATTTGACATCACTATTTAATTTTTAGTATTTATTTGTGCTATTTAATTTTCGTATCGAAAATTAAATTGTCATCAGTGATACGGTTCTTTGAGAAAGTGTTCATTTAGTACTTGCCTTGATAAATTAATTCATAGAACGTTATCTAATTATAACAAACGAGGTACTGCTTCAGAGTTTACGTCTAATACAAATTTGTTTAACGAATCTGATTGTTAGTGATCGTGTGGCAGGGGCTCTTAACCATTCGGCGTTCTTGCGTAGGAGCAAGATGTATCAGATTTCATAAATTTGTGTATAAAAAGCCATAAAATAGTCAAAAAAATCTGAAAGTTACCTTCGAAATGGTCTGTTTAAGTTCGATACGAAATTTTTTTTTGACCGGAATACATCTCGAAAATAACCCAAATATTTGATTTTTTTTAATTTCTGAGGAATAAGTTGAGACTTATTTTATATTATTTTTGATTAGTTAGGAAATGAAACAAAATTTCAAACATTTCGGTTATGAATAAATTGATATTTATTGTCAGCATTTGTATTCTTCGCTATCAAAATTAGATAAGTTTTCTTGGATCCTTATTTTTATCACGTCAACGTAGATCCCTGTCGAATGTCCCCTTGTTCCCCTGGGGGGTGAGGGGTCCAGAAAAATAACTTTGGGAATAATTGTAAAAATCGATCAGGAAATAAAGATTGAGCAAATAATGGCGTAAAGTTTTATAAGGAAATAATGCTTGCGTTTTGTTTGTTGTAGTCATAATCAATTTACTTGTATCACAACAACCTTGACCCCGTTAGCGGCGGAGCGGCAGTGAAAGTATAAAGAGAAACCATTTTAGTGTTTTTGTGTATTGCCGTTATGAAACTTAGTTTTTAGATTACTTTTTCTGAATTTTGAGTTAATAAAATACATGTACGAGTGTTTTGGATTTGATTTTCGTAATAGGTACGAAAGTGATGTTCTAACGGTTTGATTGGACTCGAAATGGACTTGGATTTGAATCCTGCGTAGATGAATTTGTGGTTAAGTGCGTATTAGAAGTTATTATTATTATATGTGTTAGAAAATATTATGAGGAAACCTGCACTCCAGACAGTTCTTTATAATGTTATCTTGGCTAGCGTGGTGGGCTATGGCCTATGCCACTTATATTCATAGATAAGACCCAGTTGTGAGCCAGTTATGGGGTGCAATGATGACTATTTTTATTTGTGTAACGTACATGAGAAATATACATTGATGATAAGCAGACAAGTTACAACTGCTTTTCTAACCGCTGTGTCCCAAGGTCAATTGTACCTTGTGACTGTATGTTAGGGTATAATTTTTTTTTGTTATATTAAATGACTTATCGCATAACTACGAAACCATTTGATACATTATAGACGTATTGTATTGCATAGTATATGATTGTATTGTATTGTCGTAGCGTAACCTGAACCCGGAGCGCGTCCAGCCGGCGAGCACGACCCAGGCGTACTGACACGCGAGCTCGCCGCCGCCCGCCGACACACACAGAACAACAGACGGTTACAACACCCACTACTATATACAACACTTTGATAAGCACATTACAACGGTCGGCAACGCGTTGCTGATGCGACTGTTGGCAACACATGGGCCGCGGTCGTTCACACTCAGCTGCTTTCCGCTCAGAGTTAGTTAGTTATGTTTCTTGGTGATTATTGTAAAAATGTTATTTTTTGTTTTACACTTAAAACGTACCAACTCAAATTTTAAGTTTGATTTAAATCTATCTTAGTGTACTGGACAAGTTATTGGTATATACGTTCAGTGTGAAAGCTACAGCTATACCTATCTAACGATAACTATCGTTTAAACCTTAGATAAATTAGTTCTTTCGGTTACTTTGTATATGAGATTATTTGTACTGAAAGGTTTCAATAAATATTCAAATTAATGTGATTGGCTTAGATTTATAATCAAAGTTCCCTCTTTTTCTTAGTTAATGTTAATATAAATACATTTAATATAAATATATGAACGTTAAAGATGAATTTCGTTGAAAATTTTAGTTAATTGAACACTTTAGCCGGTCCAGTATATTAAGGTAGGCCATTGGGTTGTTATATATCGTTAATGCGTTAGTTAACGACGGAACCCGTCAGGCCAAATTGCAGTATTCCTAACATGTATACTGGTAACGATCTTGTAACTGTTTATATGATCCTCGACCGATGGTGTTTATATATTAACGAAAACAATAAGGGCGTAACTCCTATGAATTAGTGTACAGAGTTACGCCCTTAATGTTTTCTGTCGTCGATATGATGTTATGGAGGATGTCATATTAATGGAATATTTGGGAAAATAGTATTCGAAAATATTTATTTTAATAGTTATTAACATAATAGTGAAATTCATTTTATGGTTCGTTCACAAATTGAAAAATTCTTTAAAAAAATTCAACGGTTAACCTTCAAGCGGGCGCGCGGTCATTTGTAACGGGAATAGGCGCGCGTAATAGAAAAGAAGTATGGGACGAATAAGAGAAATGATTATTATGCAATAATCATTTATTTCTTTGTAGGCAGATACATTATCATTGTATTTAAAGTCCAAGTAATTAAAATTATTCAAAAAATTGTGATTGAATTAAGTAACATATTCAAGCTTGTACAAAACAAAAATTAGGATCTCAAAACCATTTTACACAGCTCAGACTAGTTTATACATCTAGTCAAATAATAAATATAGAAAAACTTGTCTTACTGGCGCAGCTTTGTCTAGAGTACGACGAGTTGGTCGCGTAGTAGCATCATCAAACCGCAATGAGTTCAGGAGAAATTTCACTTTTTACTGACATAATAGTAGGATAGGTAGAATACCTGTCATGTCACTAAAAATCTTCTAAATTGGCGTTTGACGTCTTCAAGGATCCCGCTTTGTACAACAATCCGAAAAGTGTTCGAATTTTCATCGCATCTGTCGGTTTACAATCACTTATTCTGTGCGTACAAGCGAGTAAAGAATTTATGTAGCGTTGAGCGACGCGCGTAACCTTTTCTATGCCAGGCGCGTGTAGTCTTTTCGCCGACTGCGCCGGACCTAAAAAGATTGCAATTTGTGGACTGGATTGTCTTTATTTTACTCCCAATTTAATATAAACAAAAATATATTAAGTGCGGTCGATTGGATTCCACGCGTCCGCTTGAAGGTTAATAACATAGTTAAATAACAATATAGAGTATCATAGGTTACGTTGGTTGCATGTCAGACTAATTCTATTGATATATAGACACCATCGGTTGTCGACGATGTCGGTTCCTCGACTACGCGTTGTTTACCTAACAACGAGGGACGCGATCTGTTTTATACATTAAAATAAATATATATTTTATGTTTGTTTGTTCTTCCATTAATTTAAAAGTGGCGAGGAGTTATTCGCCATCACCGGATATGAGGGCCCATGTAAAAGTTAAGAAAACGTTTATACCTAGCTAAATATTGTTATTGCCGTATATTGACACTAGTAACGTTATGCGTCGTTCCTCGTGTTTCCCTCACATTTTTCTCATATAGAAATATATATTTTCTACGCGGTGTGAGTGCGGAGGACGAGGACCGGACGCTATGAATCCTCTCGAACACCAATATCGGACTTACCTATAAATAAAGAGTTTGCCTTAATAGCTGATAATGTAATCATCAAAATTTAAAATAATAGCGATATAAGAAGTTTATCCTGTTTCTTTAAAAGTAACATAGAATATAGAGAGTCGATATTTGTCGTTCGAAAGTCGATACAGAATCTTTATTGCCTGTCAGTGTCATAGTGACAGTTGCGAGCGACATTGACGTCATAGATAACTTTTATATGACATTGGTTTTTGAAATGTAAATACATATATATTATATATTTAATACCGATAAGTACATATAGTCCAATAGTAGAATATTTGTTCGTCCACATTATATTCCACTCGAAAAATATTGCCGTCTCGAAAAAAGTTATTGTCCAAACGAATTCCGCGTAATTTGCCGCCATTTTAGCTTTTATTTTGAATCAAGATGTCGTCTTGTACATATTTTGACATCGACGGTTAGATTTATTCAAAATTTGTTCAATTCTATATGTCAATTGATTTAATATTATTTAATACGTGACATTGTATATTGTCAATGTCGTCCCTTGCTTCCATCCATCCAGTTGTTGTCGGACGGTGATGTCTTGCCCAGCTTGCATGTTGTATATAGTCATTATTAAAAGGGTTATCGCGTTCTTGTTAAATTTTACTATGGGTAGTGTAATATTTTCAGTTATCTTTTTTTTTAATTATATAATTACACTTTAAATAAATACATTATTATAATTATTATATTCGTTTTATGGGGCGTCATCGTGTTACTGTGGGATAAAATCGCCAAAGGCTTTAAACATCTAGACTCTATATCGAAATTACTCATAAATGTCACAAAGTAAAAAACATTGATTAGCACGGTGACGTCACTCGGTACAATGTGGTCATAGAATCTGCCAAAATTATATAAATACATAAATACGTTTTATATTTAATTAGTTTTTAATTGCAACGTCTCGAAAGTTAGGCAACAACCGGCCAGTGTTGAAACATCCACTAGAAGTAACATATGTTTTATATCGTCGCGGATACTGAACATTTTAAATGTAAATGGGTACTCACGATTTATTTATTGTTACGCCGGTTGCATGGATCACTGTTACGGCAAGACTGCTCTCTCTGCTGTAATTCTTGACAGATGACGTTTGTGTCAGTGTCAAGTGTGACCTGACGTCAGTGTCAGCTGATACGCGTCTACCGGGTTTAAACATCAGAACAACAACAACAAACAAAACGTGAGTACTCGTTAACATTTAAAATGTCCATTATCCACTAGAAGTAAGAGTATTCTGGTCCTGTTAGGAATGACCCTCCAGATCACAATAACTCGTAGTTTAATTTATAGTGTGCATTGAGGCCACGTGTGTGGGAGCCGGTCATAATACAATACACCCTCAAATTTAACACCCGATTCTTGTTCGTTTTATCTTTCAAAGAATAAAGTTTTTACTGTATTTTTTACTTGGTAAACATCGGGACATCTTTTTACGTATCTATTAATTTATAGAATAATAACAGTAATTTTTACATTACATTATGACTTTTTTATTTCTATCGTATGACGTCTTGAGTGAAAAGATTTCATTTGATTAGAGATTACTAAATAAAAATTGGAAAATATTGAAAATTAAAAACTAATTAATTTAATAAAGATTAATACATAAATCGGATTTTAAATTGGAAGGTGTCTATTGAGTATTAATTTGTTAAGATCTTCCTTTCCACGGCCCAATGTGAGGAAAGCCGTCTTTGCGTATTTTGTCCTGAAACTAACGTCCATATTTGAAAATGATTTAGTGTTAAGTAATTCATTTAAATTCTGGAATTTAAAAATGTCATTTTGTGCAAGTCCACAATTTAATAACACATCTCGTTCTCCATTTCCTATTACTTTGATGCACGGAAATTGTAACGGGCAAATAATTGGAAGGTTTAAAAAAATTCAAAATATTTTCATGTAATGAACTAACTCACGCGGACATCGAATTGGCAGCCAATTAAAAAATGTATAAAAATCATTGTATAGTATTAAAATTATTAAGTGTTTAATTCTTGTGGGATGTTGTCAAAACTTTTTGTTGCATCAAAGGTATCTAAGTCCCTCGTGAAGTTGTTTAATGTATATATATACAATTATTTGTTACGAAATGTGTATAAATTTATGATATGTATAATATAAATATTATAAAGGGGAACAGTCGATAGGTTTACGAAACCTCGTTGATGGATACGTTGTTATTTCGGTTAGTTTTTGTCAATTATTATGTGAAAACGGCGTTGCTAATTATTTTTCTTAATGAAAACTGTCAATTGTTTTGAACGTACGTACGGACGTACAGACTTCACCGGTGTCACTTCTCACGGTCAATTTAATACGCAAGTGTTTTTTTGCTCACATTTTTTTTACGGTTTTGTCACTTTACTCATTATAATGCTCAATATTACGGTATCATGATATTAGGTGTTTAAATTTTTTTTTTCGTCTTCGAAATTTAATTTATTTTTTCTATTTATTTCCATCCTCATTGTAATGGTACTCAAAAATTACGGCTTTATACTAAACTCGTTTTTTGTATGCAAACTCTTTTGTCTCGACGTTTTTCGTCTCGACGTTTAGCTTGCCCGACTCACGCTTTGCTGTGATTGACATCACAAGTGTAAACAGATCATTATTCAATTTGAATTAGAACAAACCGTCAAAATGTTATTGTTACCAGTAGTTTAAGCACTGTGGATTGTTTTAATTTAATGGTGTAATATTAAATGAATATTATGCAATATTAGTATGGATTTGTTTTCGCGCGGTGGTATTACATTATAAAGTTGTTGATTATTGAACTTGATAGTCAAGATTGCATTCCATTTGCTAAAACCCCTCAAACTCCATCTATTGATGCACGCGGTGACGTCATTTTCATATCGTTTTAGGTTAATTTATTGAAATTTAATTTGTTCATGAACTCGTTATCTATTCTGACATTTATAACGTAAAAGGCCCGTGCACCAATAAGTCCACTTTACTTGACCACTTTCAGGATAAATGCATGCCCCCTTTGGAACTCAGTAGACTAGACAGAGGGAGTACTTAATATAATGTGAAACGTGACGCGTTCGCTACAGATGTATCGTTAAGATGTTGAACAGAAATATTTGTATTTTGTCATGTTTATACGAATGATAATATCTCAATGAAATATCATAGTCCATTGTACAGAGTAGGCGGTATATAGGATCTAATGACGTCATCTCTTAAATCCTAGTTAGTGATAAATTAGCTGTACTAATTTCACATTTGTATTGTTTTTATTTTTCAACACGACGGACACGCCGCGCCATCATGGCCGCCGTAGATATAGTTTGAACCCCATATAGTAACGGTTGCAATTTAATGTACGTACGTTTGTTGGTTTGTTTGCGTCGCGGCGTGTCCGTCGCGTTAACTTAACATGTTATACTTAACATAGCTGATATTATAGCGGCTTAAGGCGGGCGTACATAAACATCGTTACGGTATGTTTAGTGATAGATATTTGAGTTTCCGTATCGAGATCAAACGTTATTGTAAATTAGCTGTACAGTTGTATGGAGCGACCGGGCGACCCTGTCCAATCACCGAACAATTTAAATACTATGTATTACGTCAATGTAAATAAAGTACGAATTAGACATTTAGACGCGTTAAGAGATGTAATCGTAGTGTTTTATTTTTTTTAATAATTGCTAATGAGATGTATAGGACGGTAAATGAATTTATATATGGAACGTTTGAGTCGGCGGCCGCGAGAAAGTATGCTGCGATATTCCTTGTGCCCCTCGAAATATCAGTGCATTAATACATGAGTCAAGATGTATAGACGATGATGGCGGTGACGACATGATGGTGATGCGGTAGTGTTACTGTGTATAGTGTTTATACAAGCTCGAGTCAGGCAGAGTCCGATACTTGCCACCGGTTCGAGCGAACGACGACAAGCTATGAATCCTGACATCGGCTCACGTTAATTAGCTTTTAAATATTTCATCAAAATAATAAAATACACAAAAAAAAAATGGATATAAATTTCTCGACCAAGTGCTGGTTGTTTTTAAATTATTAAAATGTAAAAAAAATTAGATTATAAACAAAGTATAGGTACAATTTATGAATTATACTTTTCTTTTCGGCATTTCATGTATATCAGGGGAAGGTCCTTCCGTCTGTTGTACGTGGGAGCGAACACTCTCGTTGGATGTTCCTTTATGTATTTTGTGATTTCTTATGCTCATGTCTTTTTCCATTGCTTATATTTTTGTTTCGCTGTCTTATTGTATAATATGGTTTTGTTAAGGCAGGGTAATGCAGACATGAGAAGAGGTACTTTTTTATTTTTGATTAGATTGAGGATTTGTTTGAATGTTTAAATTGAGTTGATTTAATCCATTCGATGGAATTTGTATTGTTATGAAAGACGCAAGAGTTTGTTGTTTTTTCTTTTAATAAGTCATTTGAATTTGGATGCTTAATGAGGCAGCTTTTAGTTAATTACGATTGTCGAGTTACCACACAGCGTTACCCTCCTGTCAGTATTGCATCAGTACGGTACGCCGGTACGTCAGTATGTCAATATGTCAGTACGCCTGTACGCTGCGGGAGGTGATGAAGAGTATTGTTATAAAGGGTACCTATTCCTCTCGGGAACAGACTAACTTGTCCTCTGATAGTGTTGCTGCAATATGCATTTACGCCATCTTCATTATAATTTGAATTATGGGATCAGTGCCAAACTTTCTCCTTCTTGTTTAGCTCAAAATGATGCAATTGTTAGCATGCTTGAAGAAAAAGCTGAGTTATTTGTTTAGTTAGTCTGCCATTTTGTGAATATTTTGTTTTGATAGTAATATGTAAATCTTTTATAATATATTTGTTTACAATAAATAAACGACAACATTATAAATAAATGA
The DNA here is from genome assembly GCA_018249125.1 of Asbolis capucinus. NCBI lineage: Eukaryota > Metazoa > Arthropoda > Insecta > Lepidoptera > Hesperiidae > Asbolis > Asbolis capucinus. The sequence continues at coordinate 20,775 of DWJZ01000759.1, forward strand.
AATTGTATTTTCCATTTAAACTGATGAAAAAAAATATAAAAAGAATAATATGCAATGATATATGTTGTTTTTATTTATGGATATATGTCCTGGTTATATCTTATTCGAAATTGTACTTAGAGATAGGTACAGTCTAAGTGCGACACATACACATTTAAAATTTAACATTACATTCTTTGCTTTTAAAATAATTTTATATTACCGAAATCATAATGGTTACATGACTCCTAGAAACAGTAACATAGTTTTGAAAAGACTACAACACATCAAATAAATTAAAACTCTTAGTACAGGATTTTCGCAAGTCATATTTATTGCCGTAACGGAAATTACTTAAATTCATGGGAATAACAGCGAGGCAGTCATCTGATGGTTAGTAATAACATTCTGCAATCTGATACATAATTTTGCTAAGTTATCTTCAGTGTCTCGAGTGGTAAGAAAAGCTCCCGCAAAACCCTCTGAACATGTCAACCTAATGTTGTCTGTTTAGTGAAAATTTGATTTTATAGTGGTTAAAGAAAATTTAAATATGTAATCTAAATAGAAGACAGAAAAGGGTTCACATTACTTGTTTATTTTTTTTAAATAAATCAGTACCTTTGAACACTTATGGATTTACATTAGAGATAATAAATCTAAAGCTTTTTTGAAAAATTAATTGCTATCAAAATAGTCATCAATTTTTACCGCAATAGATCGGGTAATTTTAAAAATTATAACAGAAACTCAAGTTGGTTTTCGATCTGAGATCTTTTAGCTCAAAATTTACCAACATTGAAAAATACCGCTGAAGCTTGCTACTAGACAGAAGATTAGACTAATTGTTGTGCTTTTTTGTAATTTAATTAATAATGGCTTAAGTGATTTATATGTACATACCTTTTCCGACATTCTCAACTGCGAATTGGGTGATTCAAGAACATTATGACATAATCATTTGCGAGTCTGGCGTAATTTTTTACAAGTTTTAATTTAACTTACAGTGTATGATTTTATATTATTATATTTATTCGGAACAAATCTTGTAATCATAATTAGACCCACTTCTTCTTTACGGAGCTGAAATTTAATTCCAGCTCCAGTTTACAATACAATAGTGAATTTTCGCGTTTCCTTATAATAAATAGAGCTCTATATAACGCTTGTGCGTTTAAATATTTTGATAAAGCGTGTTTCCTTTTTTTTCCACTTTTTTGGGAAAATTTTATTCAATTAAAAATAAGCAGCGGAATAGAACATAGAGTAAGAATAGTAGTAACCAGCATGCATTTTACGCAAAAGTTATCTATAGTTTCTACATAGACTGTGGAGTAAGTCATTCGCATTTTTTGTTAATAGTCTGTGCTTTTGTGGCTTTACCTAACTTAGCGCCGACCTGTAATTTATTTTTCCGTGAATTATTGTGCAGATTTGAATATTTCGAATATTATGTTGTGCTTATAGAGGAATTATTGCTACAAAAATGATTCATTTTAAAGACAGTAAGACTAAATCTGCACTCAGCACAAGATGGGCTCAAATGTCGAAGCAGGAACAGGTGATCGAAAAAAAGAAGATGGAGATTCAAGCTAAACTAGAGGCCCAAAAACAGGCTGCCGCGCTAGCAGCTCAAGCTAAGTTATCCAAGTAATTGTCGTCTAAACAATATTTTGCGACCTGCGTATTTAGGCGTTACATATCCAATTTTTTACTTGTATATTAATTATTCATTAAGTCGAGCCAAGAAAGCGAACACAACGCCGAAAATTATATTATTTAACTTACTTATACCTGTTAAGTTAAATAAAATAGACCAGATGGTGTTGGGCTTTCAACTTTTTACTTGGGGTTGGAATCACCTCTTATGGTTCTTCGAAATGCATACTTTAGAAACTCGTTGCGATCTACTAGATTTAACCTTTACAGAAACCGTACCGTTAAGTACTGTAAACCAAATAGACTGCCTTGACCTGTTAACAACAGTGTATTTACAATTAATGACCCATAGTATCTATCAATTACAGCAAAGGTATGGAACAGCGGAATTGGCACCGAGCACTGTACTATGTTATGGAACTTGAAATGTTAAATTAGAAACCCATATAGACCCACAAACAATTTCAATAACTTATGTATTAATAAGTATAATGCATTCTGTGATTGCCTTATAAGATTAAACACTTGATCAAACAAAGTTACTTCTGGAACAAATATAATTGGTCTGTTATAACTACCTTGTAGCATTTTCACCAACTGGCATATGTTTTGTTCCTGCCAAACAATTTACTCATTATATGTTTGAGAATATTACATTAACAAAGTATTGATTGAAGTACAAGCTCAAACTACCAGTAAATGTAGTTAGTTATATTGGTAAAAAAAAACGACTATAAACAACATTATTAGTAAACAATGAACCCTTATTTCATGAAGAAGATAACCTTTCAACTTTCTGCTCTTGTTCTGCACTGTGCAACACACTTTGCATTGGTTACCCAGTAAATAACATGATTTGTTCGTAAAAGAGTGGAAAAATGAGTAGTATGAAACAAAAATTTGTACTATAAGTTCTTCTGTTTGTCAATTGTTGCTAGGTAACGCTTTGTTGATAATCATTACAAAACAAATTTGCACAAAGTATAGGTTAATAATATGCTGAAATTGCATTCAATACTATAATAACCATTGTCAGACCTAAAAAAATAGATATAGTAATACATCTAAATTATATTGATCACTTTAAAGTAAGCATTTATCAGTTATGTCAATGATACCATTGATAGTGCTTTTATGACTTAAGATTTCTATCTTACAAGCATGTGAGTTATATTATATCACCAGACGACATTGTAGTGAAGCATTAACATATAGTATGTTTAACAAAAACCTTACACATAGTAGGATTTCTTTGGAATAATAATAACAAAGTTTAGTGATGACGTAAAGGCACTACACAAAATATTATACTTGTTGTATAAAGTGTATTCGTGTTGGATATAGTTTATACAAAAATCATTTTTTCATTACAGCCCGCAAGGGAGTGATGACAAAGGTTCTAAAAATATTTTCTCAAATGATGGCAGTTTTATGAGTCAATTTAAAGCTTTATTGGACAAACAGAAGAAAGAGGAAGAGAAGGTGGAATTAGAAAAGAAGAAAGCTATTGAAGAAGAAAAGAGAAAGAAATCAGTGTCTGAGGAAACACAACACACTGAGGAGCTTGTTAATGAAGATAAGTGTTCAGCCAGTATTGAAGTGTACAACCAAGCACCAAAAGAGAAGCGGTATAATGATAGACCGTCTCACAATGAAAGGCAGTTGTACAATGATAGACAGATGCATAATGATAGGCAATCACACAATGACAGGCAGTCTCACAATGATAGGCAGTCTCACAATGACAGACAATCGCATAATGAGAGACCACCATGTGATAGACAGTCTCGGTAAGTCTAATTATAAATAGTAAAGATTATATTGTTTCCTTCTTTGAAGAGAATAAGCTCCGGAACTACTGAACCAATTTGAAAAATTCTCTTACTAGAATCTTACATACCACTGCCATTTAAAAACTGTGATGGACTAAGGCTTATAATATGTAGGCTGTGAGAAATATTGACAACAGAGCTAGGTTATGTACTTTAGTTTTATAGAGAACATAAATATCTCGAATAAGTCTATGATACCATTTGTCTAACTACTCGAGTTACATTATAATTTTTTTTTCTGGTAACTGGTTTTGAAGCGAAGTAAGGGCAATTTCTAATTAATACAAAATAGAGACACTGTTATCGAAAACTCTTGATAGCTGTAATTTTATGCAATTTAAATTAGGTTGTACAATTAGTTTCTGCCCATGACTTTGCTTTTGTCATACATGATTTTTGCAAATCTAACTTATGTAGTGCACGCAGCGGAAGCACTCAATAGGAAAAAAATACCCGGATTTTGAAATATTCTTCATTGGTGCTCTGCTCCTTTTGGACGTAGCGTGATGATATATAGCCTATAGCCTTCCTTGATAAATGGGCTATATAACACTGAAAGAATTTTTCAAATTGGCCCAGTAGTTCCTGATATTAGCATGTACAAAGAAACAAACTTCAGCTTTATGATGTTAATTGTACAATATAAAAGAACATGTTTTTAAAATTATATTGTCATTCTAACAACAGACAATTTATGAGTATTCATTTACATTAAAAAAGTTTAATATTACACTACTTAATATGTATGTTTCTTCAGAGACCGGAATCGAAGATGGAGTGACAGAAGCAGAAATAGACCACACAGCCCAATGACTCCTGTTGTTGAAGATAGAAAGAAAAACAATGATAACACCATAATCCCTCCCCTCATGCAAATGCCTGTGATGCCATCTGATGAACAGATTTCTAACTCCAATTCCCAGTCCCGATGGAGTATGCATGGTGGTTCTGATGATGACTCAGGTCCAAATGAAAGAGATACATCTGGACCACTAATGGCTGAAATGGATAACGGTCAAAGTAATATGGGACCGGGATCAATGCCACCGGGGCCATTTGGCTTCAGCCCTATGAGACAAGGCCCAATGGGTCCAGGACCGATGGGACCCGGGCCAATGGGGCCGGGCCCTATGAGACCTATGGGACCTAACTATATGGGTCCAGGGCCGATGGGACCTGGACCGTCAGGTCCAATGCCACCATTTCCCCCCTCGGGACCAAATCAGAATAGTGGTCCTATGATGCCTCCCGGTGGCCCAAATATGCCAATGCCTCCGTTCATGGGAGGTCCGCCAAATTTCCCCATGCCCCCAAATTTCATGGGCCCAAATGGTCCTTGCGGCCCAGGACCTATGTGCAATCCTAATATGCGTGGGCCGGGCCCTAACGGGCCTATGCCTCCATTTTTTGGTCCCCCATTCAATCCGGGAATGATGGGGCCGAATGGCCCACCTAACTCCATGATGCCAAACAATAACATGCCTTTTATGGGGCCTCGACCTTTTGGCCCTAACGGCCCTAACTTTGGGAACAATAATCCTCCCAACATGCCATTTATGCCACCAAATTCAATGCCTCCAAGCTCGATGTCATTGCACACGATCCCTGAACCTAAGCCGCTAGATACAGTGAGCATTCCCCCACCCGAACCAATGAAGCTTCAAAATATACCGCAGCCATGCCTCCCGCATGCATCCAAACCAACAGATATGGACCCGAGCAATATACCGGCGCCGCCTGGATCTCGAGGTAAGAATCAATATATTGCCACCATTTTGACTCCCATGTTCTATGAAAATAGATTTCATTGCGTTATTATGTGAGCATAGAGCATACAGATAAATACAAATTCACTGATTTTTAAAGTTCTGTATAATCTGGATTGTTGTGACGAAGTTTTGATAAAGCGATGAGCATACAAGTTAATTCGTTAAAAAAAAATTATATAATGTATTTGTAACATATTTTTTTAAGGTTATGGAAGTTCAGTCTCCTGACACAGACATAACAAAATACTTTTGGCCTTGGAATAAGTTAAGAGATTGAAAAAAATGGTATTTAAGAAATGTATTAGCTATTAATGGTTGATAAAAATTCTTAATAATAAAAATGGTTTGATGTGATTGATAATTTGATTAAATAAAATTTTAAGACAACTCCTTATCGTGTGTACATTGCTTTATCACGACCGCGTTTTAAAATCTTGGAATGTTAATACAGGGTGTTAGGGAATTCCATCCTGTATATAGCGTTGAAAGTTACAAATGCTTGGCTCACAATATATCGCGAGTGAGTAATGTCCCCGGTGCGTTGCGCCTGCGACCCATTGCTGACAAGTGGTGTGCAGTTCTCTCTGCAGATGTGTTCCCGCCGTCAGCCCAGCGCGCCGCCGCCGAGGTCGCCCGCAACGGCGACCACTGGGAAAATGTGCTGAAAGCTATACACTCACAAGACCAAAATTTGTGGTAATACCACTGACCAGTTTAATCCCAACAGGAGGATACGTGCTGTATTCATTTTTTATATTACCTACTTTACATAAAGCGTTTTGCTGCGATTCTATAGTGTCGCGATCGTTTCTAAATTGACTTCGACGATCGGCTTTTGGTATTTGGGTGTTAGTTTGTCGAACAATGTCGAGCTGAACCGCGGAGAAATAGACTGAAATTTTATTTTCTTTTAATAGAGAAGAAGCTTTACTTTTGTTAACTGATAAACAATAATAAATTTGCCTCTTAATAAAACCAAGCAAATAAAGCGGTTGGTGTTTTTAAAACACGATTTGATTAAAGCTTTTGTAAATTGATACACTTGAAATTAGTACGCCTTACCATTCAAGACTACATCGCCACGTAACATCTTTGAGTATATAGTTCAGCATTATTGTAATAACTTATGAACGTACAGACAAATTTTAAAGTTTTGGGTGACTTCCCAAAGGTTATATGGAAGAAATCGCTATTTAGTGATAAGATCGCCTTTTGTGGACTCCTGCGTAACAATAATATGTAGTTCTACGTAACTAATGGTTGTGTAATAAATAAAGAGATTTTTTTGAGTAAGTATCGCAGGACTATGGAATCGAGCATTATTTTCAGGTTAAGCAAACCTAACAGAATCCTTTGTTTATAATTTCCCATATGCATTTAGTTGAGTTTCACAATTCTTGCAGGTTTCTGCACAATACTAACTCTAACGAGTATAAGGCGTTCCGGGAGTTAGTGAGTAATATTCGATGTGACAACCCTGATGAACGGAAACCTGAAGTGAAGCCTGAAGATAAATATGAGCCGGAGTTCTGCTTGGAAGATGATGATAGTGATGATGATAATAATAAGCCGTTGATCAAGGAGGAGGAGCACAAAGACAGGTATATTATTGTTGTACCTATCAATATATAATTTGCTAGTTTACAGTTGCGGCTTTACGCGCGTGTGTAGTAGATACGTTGATGAAAACTCCATGTTAAACTGTAATCTGTCTCCGTGCCAAATTTCATTCAGATCCGAATGGATCTATGATCCATTATATAGATCATATCTATGAATGGATGGAATCATCCATTCATATTAGTGATATGCCTGTTATTTCCAACGGCTTTGATTTTCTCATAATTATACACTTTAATTGTCTTTTATTATTATTATTTTCTTCTAATTTTCTTTGTACCAGTGTCGCAAGCAGCTGACCGAGTTACCGGTACCTTAGGCCAGCTCTGAAAACCGGTATATCCGCTGGACCTTTTCGGGGGATAATTATAAATAATTGTTTTTCAATTTCTATTATTGTTTAGTATATTATTATTGCATAGCATATTATTATCATATGTTGCATTATATATTATTATCTAGTTATAAATAAATAAATAAATATGTAGTGTTCAATTTAGTGCTTTGAATAAACTATTTTGTATCTTTCTTTCTTTTAGTAATATAATATGATTCCAGGTACCAGGGCAACACGAGCATGAAGTACGAGCAGGCCAGCTCGCAGAGTGATGAGGAGTCTGAAGGGCGGCGCGAGAGACGCAAGCGGAAGAAGTCCCGCTGGGGAGACGACCCGCCCGCTGATATCAAGCCGCCGGGAGTGGTTGCACCCACC